>BGPR01033745.1:0-16827 GCA_013235015.1 Araneus ventricosus | reverse complement strand
ACATTATTTTCCTGCGACCTATACTCACAGCACTGAATTCTGTAATTGTTCTTATAATTTTTGTGTTAATTCAAAATGTTTAATACATATCCAATTAAATTATCAAGAAAATTTTATTTTGGTTCCAAAAGAAAAACGATTTTATGAATTGTCTTCTTTTTCTCTATAAATTTTTGCTCCTATTTCCTGTTTATTGAAAAAGCAACATTATTTTCCTGCGACCTATACTCGCAGCACTGAATTCTGTAACTGTTCTTATAATTTTTGTGTTCATTCAAAATGTTTAATACCTATCCAATTAAATTATCAAGAAAATTTAATTCTGGTTCCGAAAGAAAAACGATTTTATGAATTGTCATCTTTCCTTCTATAAATCTTTGCTTCTATTTCCTGTTTATTAAAAAAAGTAACATTATTTTCAACATTATGATTGTGAGTAACAATGTGTCAATTTGTTTAAGCATATCACGTATAAGTTTTGAAAAGATCTTTAATTAGATGCTCATAAACTAAAAAAAAACTGAACTTCAGACTTAATTTTATTGTCCTATAAATCAAATTTTTCATTGAGTAACAGTGAATAGCGTCGCCATTCGCAAGATTCGACACGTTTTTTTCCCTGCATGTCTAGCGCCGTGAGCGCTCGAAAACAAGCTAATGGATGTGTTCATTGCACCCATTATATCCTCATGACATTTAATACACTTGTAGCAAATCAAATTATTTATACCTGGCTTGCTGGAATTATTAAAAACCACATAATGAACAGATATTGAGATTAGTCGCATCATTTGCTTGCTTTTCGGTGCCGGTGACTGTCTATTGAACTGTGACTTCTTAGTTCTGACTGCGAATTCGTGGGCCGTAATTTGTTTCTCCGAGAGATCAAGGCACCCATGGCACAAAAAACGGAGACCATTCATCAAAACTAACTCATCTCGACTCTAGACTTGTAGGTGCATAACTGGAAAACGTGCGGAGATTAGAAATGCTTTTAAATGAATTCAGGGTAATGTCTACAAGACTGATAAATATGAACATTTATACTTTTCTGGCATTCACAAATTATGCAAGAAACGTGACGGACGCACTAATTTTGGAAGCTTGACTTGAATAAAGCTTTAAAAAAGAGAGGGAATAGTCTCTTGAAGACCGTGGTTTAAGTTATGAGGTTCGGGCAAAGGAAGATGCCGCACTTTTTTCTTTATCTAGGGTAGATAAATTTGTATCCAGCTCTTATATAAACATAAGAAGATGTTTTCTATGCGCAAAAATGTGCTTCTGACAAATAGACTTGGGATTGTGCCTTAGGGAACATGAATTCGTTCTTAGTAGAAACAATAAAATACTTGACAATCTTATCGTCCACACATAGAGATATCTTATATGGATGCAAGAAATAAGTATAAAAATCCAGCAAAACAATCTCTCCTCACCCCTCAAAAATTGTCAAAATTTATGATATTTTCTTTGAAAATCCTAAACAGGAATCAAGTAAACCCGCAAATTGATTTGTGATTGTGCCATAGGGAATATGTATTCGTTTCTTAGTTTGACACAATAAAATACTTGGCAATCTTATCAGCCACACGTAAAGATATCTCACATGGATGCAAGAAAAAGCATCAATATCCAAGCAAAAAAGTCTCTCCTCTCCCCTCTCTGTAAAAGCAGTCAAAATTTATAATTTTTTTTCTTTGAAATTCCAAAGAAGGATTAAATAAACATACAGAAATGTGCTTCTGGCAAATTGACTTGTGATTGTCCTTAGAGATAATAAAATACCTGAAGTCTTATCGGCCACCCATAGGGATAAATTATATGGAAGCAAGAAATATGTACTATATACAAATCCAAGCAAAAAAAATCTCTCCCAACCTCTAAAAAAAGCCAAAATTTATTATTTTTCTTCAAAACTTCTAAATAGGATTAAATAAATTGGCTTGTGACTATCCTTAGAGACAATAAAATACCTGACAGTCTTATCGACCACATATAGGTATATCTTACATGGATGCAAGAAATAAGTATAAAAATTTAATTATAAAATATCTCTCCCCCTCTAAAAAAAGTCAAAATTTGTGATTTTTTTTCTTTGAAAATCGAAGCAAGATTAAATTAACTCACAAAAATATGCTTCTGACAAATTGCTCGTGATTGTATCTCAAATTTCACGAATTCGGCCCTTGATTAAAGCAGAGGAGCAACTAGAAAAATCTTATCGAGTGGATAAGAATATCTTACATGGAAGCAAAAAAGGAATATAAAAATCACAATAAAAAAATTCCCCAAAATCCAAATCCATGATATTTTTACTAAACAGGGAATTAAATAAACAAACTCTGGACGGTCAGTGAATCCTAAAAATAGTCATCACTCATGCTGTCCAGAAGAGAACAAATGGATGACATATTATCCATGTTTTCTTAGCGTGCTCTTGCAAACACTGCTTATCAGCAATAGCAAATATTATTCTTTAAAAGGGAGAAAAATAAAGGCATCCGAGCATCAAGATTTGTTTATCTTAGAGGTCAATCTGAGAAAAGCCAAAGTCACGATTTTAGAAGAAGCTCGACTCAGATAAGATTTTTGGGATGGTTAATACGGGGAAAATGCTCCAAAATTCTGTTTAATATCTTAATTGTCTTTGGAACAAGATTTGTTTTAAAAGATTGATGCCGTAATGATTTCTTCTGAGAAAACTCAAGCAAAAAGTAATAGCAAAAATCAGTGTAAAATAACTGAGCAGTTCGTTTATCGAGATTTTCTTGAATACATTATGTGAACCTTTAGTTCATAAGAAACTGCAAGTAGCGAGGCAGTCAAGTGAAAAGGAGTGTTGACTCTTGTGAAAAAATTTAAGAATTCAAGGACTGCAAACATGGAAAAGAATGTTACGGCTATATCTTTGGACATAAAGACCTTCAGGGTGTACAATTTAAAAGATGACGCACTGTAAAACATAAATATTTATGACTATTACTCTTCACCAAATTTAACCCTTTCATAGCGGCATCGCACGACTTTTTTATGCCCGTACGGTCGCATGTCATGCGACGAAGAGAAAAATTACATCGTTGAAAGTGAATTCGTCGCTATTTACGCTTCTCGTTATATTCAGCGATTTTGACAATGTAATTGTTACCGGCAATGTGTGAAATGCCGGCATATATAGAATACCTAGGCCCGGCATTCTATAGAATACCTAGGCATTCTATAGAATGCCGGGCGTTTTCAGGCAAAGTATGAAATATGCGATTTATTATATACTTTTCCTAGGCATTGTATATAATACCTAGGCATTCTGTAGAATGACAAATGCTATTTAGGCAAAGTATGAAAAAAGTTCATAATAAGGCTATTATTTAAAAGGTGTGCATTGCTCAAAAATACAAATGTTATTTAGAAAAAATAATAAAAGACTACCATTAAAAAATCTTTTATTCAAAATTCGTAAAGCAAAATGAAAGTTTTCATATCAAAGTTTATGCCTTTCTTATTAAAGAAAACAAAATAAATTGTGAATCTACTTATTACATCAAGGAAGCAAATAATTTAAATTTGAATTGCACTTAACTTTATTTCTTATATAATCAAATCGGCGATTTATTTCATACTTTGCCGGTTTGTCATTTGGCATTCCATAGAATGCCTAGGAAATGTGTGAAATATAAATCGTTTCATACATTGCCGGCTAGTTTTAGGCATTATATACAATGCCTAGGCATTCTATAGAATGCCGGATTTCAAACTTTGCCGGTAACATAATCAACAAAATAATCGTCAATAAATGATTCCAATGTGTTTTTCACGGTCTGATGGTAAAGAAAGATTGTATATCTGTTTTCTATGTAAAGTTGTAAAACCATTTAAAAAAATATTTTTTACCTTACTAATAATTCTTTTCATGCAGATATTTATCTTAAATACCTCAAAGAAATAGATAGTAAAAATATATTATCAGAGAGTATTTTGTTTAAATTTAAAACATGCCGCCAGTAGTCAAGCAAAAATTGCTTACTGACAAAACAAAATTTGCATTTTCAAATTCAGTATAGAACATGTACTAATTTTCAGCTATAAAAATGCTTTTTATATAGCTTTTTTATTTTATATAGTCGTCATCGCACGACTTTTTTATGCCCGTACGGTCGCATGTCACGTGACGAAGAGAAAAAATTACATCGTTCAAAGTGAATTCGTCTCTATTTACGCGTCTCATTATATTCCGCGATTTTGACGATGCAATCAATAAAATAATCGTCAATAAATTATTCCAATGTGATTTTTATGCTCTGATGGTAAAGAAAGATTGTAAATTCGTTTTCGATGTAAAGTTGTAAAACCTTTTATAAAAAATATTTTTTACGTCACTAATAATTCTTTTCATGCAGATATTTATCTTAAATACCTCAAAGCAATAGATTGTAAAAATATATTATCAGAGAGTATTTTGTTTAAATTTAAAACATGCCGCCAGTAGTCAAGCAAAAATTGCTTACTGACAAAACAAAATTTGCATTTTCAAATTCAGTATAGAACATGTACTAATTTTCAGCTATAAAAATGCTTTTGGGGGGTCGAAAACTCGAAAAAAAATCCGACCAAGAATGGGTTAAAGGATTCCCATTATTTCGCTTTCCAGAACATTTGTCTTCTTTCTTTCTGCAACGGAGCACACCGTTGGCAAACGTCAGATTTTCGAAATGGCTGATCATCAGACGCGTTATAAAACATAAATATATCTATTTGTTACTTTTTTTATCAATCTAAAAGAAATCGCATTATTATTTCGCGTATTCAAAGCAACAGCTCTCTCTCTTCGGAGTCGGGACACATAGAACATCTGCCTTCTCTCTTTCTGCAACGGAGCACACTGTTGGCAAACGTCAGATTTTCGAAATGGCTAATCATCAGACGCGTTATAAAACATAAATATTTCTACTTGTTACTTTTTATCGATCTAAAAGAAAGCGCATTACTATTTTGCGTATTCAAAGCAACAGCTCTCTCTCTCTTCGGAGTCGGGACACATATGATCAGCGTTTAAAATTTGTGAAAAACGAATGCCCATTGTAACTATGGCCCTGGTGCGTTTTGAAGCTGTCGTTGGGGCAGTGGCGTAGCGAGAGTGGCGTCCGAGGCAAAATACAATTTTTTCGGAACCAGTTATCCCGGTGGCTTAGCGGTGGATCAAATGAAAAAGGAACAGCAGTTATAATTTGGTCTATTTTTGTGTGAGTGTGTCGAAAACTGTGGGTAGAGGCAGTGGCGGTTCGTCCATTGGGGCTGCAGAGCTGCAGCACTCCCTGAAAATTTTTTTTAAACTTTTGTTTTCGTTTTTAATCTTATTCGCTTAACTTTTCACTCTCAGAATCCCATGACTTACGAAAATGCAAAAAAAGTAATAAGAGATTGAAAAGAAGACAGAAAATGAATCAACAAGTAAGAAAGAAGCAGGTCCGACCTGCAAAGTGAAAAAAATCGTTCTCTGAGCAGAAAATGCGAAGAAAAAAAGCAACCCTTTCTGCCTTTGACTTAGACGGGCTGTGGGCTGCCGGGCGAGCAACTCTGGCTGGACTGAGCCAACCGGACGATAAAAAGATACTCTTTCTAATTTATTTTTTTCCCCTCATTCCCACACAAAGTTTCAATCTTCATTGGCTGTTTAGGTGTTTTGGTTTCGGTTTGTGTTGCGTCGACAGAAACACATCTGGTTGATTGATTATTATCTTTTTCTTGATAGGAGGCTAGATTTCTTTTGAAGAAGATATTCATTTTTGGGAGAGTGTTATCGAGTGAAGTGGGCGAGGAGGGAAGTGTGTATGTGGAGCTCTGATTATTACTTTTTTTCGTCAGCAGAATCGTCACATCAACATTCACTTAACTTTCTGCTAGTAAAACTAGTAGTAAATGTCATATATGCTGGTTATTTAATTTGCTTGAAAAGCAGGAAATTTCATATGTGGTTTTGGAATTAAAAAATTTGGCCTACTGAAAGTTAAAGTAGCTTTTTAAATATGTATTATCTTGATAAATATTATCTTGGAGCCCTCCTCGTTTCTGAGCTCACAAGCTGCACTGGGTAGAGGTAGAGTGGGAGGTAAGAAAGACAATCCCTTCTGAGAAATTTACTTGCCCTAGTCAATCGCGTGGAGCACCGTGATACGCGATTGATACTATTGTGATACTATTGGCCGACACTATACGATACGATGATTGATGCTATACACCATGATACTATTGGCGTTCGGCAGGCAATCGGTTGTCATCTCATCCGCATCTGCGTCATGTTTGCGATTAAAGCTTAGAAACGTGGTGTTAATTCGTTTTTTAGTGGCAGAAGGTGTTGGAGTCTCTCTGGACCGTTTGTGTGCTGCAATCCACAAGGCCAAGCGGTCTGGAATGTTTTCCTCTGGAGTAGTTTTGCTCTATGACAATGCGCTGCCACATACGGCCACTCGCATACTGAACAAGTTGAGGAAGTTTGGCTGGACAGTGTTGGAACACCAACCATATAGCCCCGATCTTTCACCATGTGACTTTCACATCGTTGGTCCCCTGAAAAAGACATTGAAAGGTAGCCGTTTTACTCGGACAGTTAAGTGATGAATACTATGCGAAACACTTTTAAATCTTATCCAAACAAGTTCTACAAACAAAGTATTCACTATTGGTGATCCAGTGGAACAAGTGCTTGTGTAATTTTGGTGATTATGCTTAAAAGTAAACTATGACGATCCTGTTCCGTTTTCATCTGATCCGCCCTTATAAATGACGCCAGGACGTGGTGTTTTATGTTTGTCCGCCTATCAGAATTTTCTTTAAAAAGTGACATAAAAAAAACTAATGTTTTGTCTCTATGACACACATGACATCAATATCTCCCTGACTTCCCCTAACTATGCCACTTCTTTGGGGTCTGTCTTTCAAACAAGATTTAATGTAAAGATATTGATGCCGTAATGATTTTTACATAGAGGGAAAAAGGCTAAACTAAACAAATAGGGACTGTTTTCCTCTTGACTTTCTCGTATGATTCCACACAAAGATGTCTTTTATAACCCCGTGTGGTCAAAAATGATAGTGCCTGAATGAAACGTTCTCGATCGCCATGAAGTAAATTCCCCTAATACCATCAAAATTACCTTTCCCACTGGCTGTTTGGAAGAAAGGTGACAAAACTTAAAAACGTCAGATTAACGAGCAACATACCACTTATCTTATTTTGATAACTTGCAATCTTCTTCTTAGCAAGCTTGCATTCTGATATGCCATTTTTGCAAGTGGCAATTACAATTGCCACAATTTGAACCACAGTCGCAAGTTATGACGCAAGACTTGTGTGCAAGTCATCGAGTTCACCATACATACACACGGACAGAAAGAAATACAAAGACAAAATTCAAAATGTTTATCTTACAGAGGTCTAGATCGTCGATATTCACCACAATTTCGGGCTCGAATTCTTTTACGAATCCAACGACGACGAAGATTTTTTTCCTTTCAATGGGGGGGGGGGGGTCCTCGCGCTAGACATTTTTGCTCGATTTCATTTACTGCATTAACAATAGTAGACAAAATCATGAGAAAACCATTTATTAAATTTTAAATGAAAACAAGAAAAACCAAGATATAAAAAACACACAACGAAATGGAAAATACGTGGGGTGGCCTTTTAGAATAAATTAATAGTCTGAGGTTCCCATGGGTTTTTGTGAATAGGTATTTTTTTATTTTTCCAGATTTAGTTGGAAGGGGTCTTATTGCACTTTTTTAGATTTAGTTATATTAACGGCCCGTTTCGAAGCACATTTTAAGACGGACCTCGTAATTTTCAACCATGGTCGGATGACAAAGGCAATACCTAATCCGGCACCCCCAATCCAAACTTCCCGGCACAATATCAATGAGAGGACATTTAACCCTCGACATCAGATTTAGCGGGAAAGAGAAATTGTATTTAGAAATTGCGAGCAAACATAAGTTGGAAAATGAAGCAATACATTGTCATGATCTAAAATGGCTTGGAAATAGATTTCTGGCCAGTTGTGTCAGTTGGTCTTCCACTGTCTCAAGTAGGAGGAGATAACTGAATTTCTGATGTACTAAAGTATACTTATTATGATACAAAGTACTTAATTTTGAATTACTTCGTATCATAACAAAAGAATACTCCAACAAAGAACAAGTACTTAATTTTGAATTACTTCGTATCATAACAAAAGCATACTGCAACAAAGAACAAGTACTTAATTTTGAATTACTTCGTATCATAACAAAAGTATACGCCAACAAAGAACAAGTACTTAATTTTGAATTATTTTGTCCTTGTTGGGGTTCATCTCATCTTCTAAATTCCAAATGAAAGCTGCTTACAATACAATGTGCAAATCCAACATTCTTTCTTTGCATATTTGTCTTATCCATGAAAGTAAAAGAGAGTGCGAAAATAACGTTAAGTCGTTTAATTAAGTTTTTTTATACATTGTGTGAATAGAAACGAATAAGAATCTCAGAATAAGTGGAATTCGGAGATGTGTAAAGAAATGGCAGTTGATTTCTTTGAAAAAAGAAAGAGAAGGTAAGAAATATGGACTCATTTTCAACACTTATAATTCTAGTGAGGAGCGTCTCAACCAACTACACTCAGATGCATTAGCATAAACAGTTTAAAAGACGATACATCATAGAACGAACATATTCTTAACTAATATACTTTTTTGCATCTAAAAAGAAGTTTCATTAATGTTTCACGTTTAAAATTATTTAAATTTATCTATTCAGCGCACTTGCCTTTTTTATCTGTTGCTGTTACTTATTTTTGTGTTTCCAAGCATCTATGCAATCCAAAGAGAGAGGAATGAACTGAAAATAGCTGATTTATGATCTTAAAAATAGTGCTGATATTTTTTGTCAACAGGCAGAAACATTCGTCTCGGAGTAAGAGAATTGTAGGTTATTCCGGCACACGAAAATAGTAAGTGCTGGATAAACAATATTTGGAATCGACTTTTCGTCCCATTATGTTGCTCATTTGATTCACGTTGTTTTCATAATAATAAGAGAATGGTTGATTCAGATCGCTGTTCCTCTTTTTCTTCATCATTAAAAGGATGCAGAAAGCTTATGTCAAGCACTAAAATTTTACGAATTTTAGAAGAATTTTGCTCGAAAACAATAATAAAACGAGCTCATTACTGAAACTGCACAAATCTAAAAGAATCATAATAATAAACGGAGAAGAAAAATTTTAGAGCCGTTCATAACCAGTGATTAGCTTTAATAAATAATTTGGCTGATCGAAAACTTGAGCAGAAAAAAAATTCAGAAAATCCCCTCTTTTTTAGTAAACAGTTAGCGGATGTAGTGTATGCAAATCAATGATATTACATATTTGGAGTTTTATCTCCTCGGCCATCCGGATTTATGTAATCAATTTAAAGGGAACCGAAATATATTCGGCAGCACCGAATTCAATAAACAAATCAAAAATAAAAAAATGCCATTTGTTATAAGCATGAGAAAACCCTTCCTTTAACAATATGAGAAAAGAAAAAATATCCATAACCACAATCGCTCTCCCATTCTTTAAATATACAGTTTACAGTACAGTTCCGTTCTGCGCAATCATTTCCCTTTTGAATTTCAAATCCACACAATAGAAGGAACAGTGCTAAGCACTCCCTAGATTTCAATCTTGGTTTGCTTTAATTTATTAAATTCCAACCTGAGCACCACAGACATCCGGGCACCAAGTATGTAATTTACATTCCGTAATTGTTATTTTTATTGTCTTTGAAGCCAATTCATTGGTGCTAATAACCCTAACACTACATGTTTACAAACGATTTTCCTCCTTGAACCCATAGTGTGGGGGGAAGGGCGTCTCGTTCATCGTTTTTATTAAATACAAATAATATGTTATCAAGCGAGCATGGTGAAAAAACCCTTCTTCTAGTTAAATGAATTCTCAATCGGTTTTCAAACCTGTAATCTCTTTTCGATCGATTAAGAAAGAAAGAATGGGATGTCCCGTTCGATTAAAAATTCCGACCAGGAATTTAAATACCGTTTTATTTAGCATAATTGTCTACTTTAAAATGTTAAACGCATGTTTGTGTATTTTTTTTTTCGTTTATGGTTTTGTTTATTATTATTCACGCTAATAGTATCGTTTGAATTAGTTTTTTCGTTCAAAAAAGGAACCGTTCATTTCTGTATTTCGCTGTACATCGTCGCTGAAAATCAGTGGCGAATCCAGGGGGGGGGGCTATCGGGCTGCAGCCCCCTGAACCAAAATTCTTGATTTTATTTAAAATCACTACCGCTGATTCTTCTTAATTTTCATTTAAAAAGATAAAAAAAATCGTGACAACATTGCTTTCTGGCTTGACAGGCTCGAAACTTTTCCTACTTTTCTAGTCATTCCACTTGTACCGTTGACGCGGTTGAAAACATTTTATGGCTAATTATTTAATTGTATTTTTTATAAAATTATCGAACGTATTGTAGTGTTCTTTATGATTCTTATTGTCAAGTGAGGAAAGTCTGTAAAATTAAAGTGTTTTGGTTTAATAAGCCATGAAGTTTTACATTCGTCACTACGATACAAATTTCTTATGCCCTCAGCCTCCCCCAGACCCGAATCCTGGATTCGCCACTGCTGAAAATGCAAAAAGCCGTATATCGAAAATTACGTTCGGTTGAAATCCATTTGTCGGTACAACTTCACATCGCCAACGGATGTCAAGTCGCCAATGCCAAAAAGCAAGATGGCTGTTCAGGTAAACAATACAATGAAGCTGTCGCAGTTAAATATTAAATGCTTCAACTGAAAATGAATTTTCATTTTAAACTGACAAATCATAGTTTATTATTATTTTCAAACCTTTATAGAATTTATTTGCTCCATTTACCCTACCATACATCTTATTGTGTTTTAACATTGGCGACTTGGCGTTCGTTGGCGATACGGAGGGATATCGACTAGTGGATTTCAGTCAAATGCAATTTTTGATGTACCACATTTTGTACTTTCAGTGAGGATATCAAGTGACCGGATTTTCTAAATAGAACCCTTGACTGCACGGATCTGGGGTTTAGGTATTAAACCTGGGCAGAGAGTGAAAAACCTGACCCAACTAATAAGGGATGGGATGTCTGTTCTTTTTGCTATCGGTTCTAATGTTAGAACGAGACACCACGGGACAACCGAATTTTATAACATTTAAAAGAAGTACGACATTTAACTTAAGTTTTCACTAAATTAAGGTAACCATATTCACATTTTTAAGTAAAATCTGGGATGGAGAATAATCCAGAAGCAAATTTCTCAAATTAAACCCTTTTACCTTTTATGTACGTCTTCAGCGTGAACTATATACTTATGAGTTAGGAACCGGATAATCCGAGACATTTTATTCAAAACTGGGATATTTTGACAAGTCGGGACAAAAAGTCAAAAATTGAGACTGCTTCCGCTAATATGGGACGAGACATCTTGTTGATTTACCATCGCCACCGATTCATGGCACGAGACGATTCATTAAGGAAATTTATATCATTAATTATATTATTATTATTTAAGGAATAACGAAGCTGAGAACTTACGTTTTTTACTGAGATAAGGTACCATAGTACCTTACGTTTAATACGTTTTTTACTGAAATAAGGTAACCATGTTCTATGATAAGTAAAATCTGAGAATAATTCGGTAGCAAATTTCCCAAAATTAAATCTATTTAATCTTTCTTTTCATTTTCAATGTGAGCTATTTATATGAACTATTGACTTATACAGTAGAGTCTCCTTACAACGAAGTCTCTACAGCGAATTTCTCCCTATAACGAAATTTTTAATCGGAATGTTAAATAACATTCAAAATATTCTCCATATAACGAAGTGGTTGTCTCCCTATAACGAATTTTTTCAGAGGTTTATCTTTTCGATTTTTGTCATTTTTGAAGAAAGTTGATAATTTCTGTGCAACCAATTCGCTCACACGTGCCTGTTTCTGGAACCACTCACTCTTAAAATGTGAAAATTTTTCTGAAAATTTAACATCACGAAATGCAAAGAAATGTAAAATAACGGAATTTTTCAAGTAAAATAAACGTAAGTACATACTAGTACAAATTATTCTCTAAATTGGTGAATTGTCTTAACTTTTGAGCATTTTATTTATACAATAAAAATTAGTATAATTTTAACAAATTTATAATATATATTACCTCATTTTTAATTGAAAATCATAATTAAATACATTTGAACTTATCACACCTATTGAAAAGTTTGGAACATTTACTTAAATAACTGCAAAAATCTCTAATCTGCGTATAACGAAATTTTCTCTATAACGAATTTTTCAATTGGAACCAAGCGATTTCGTTATAGGGAGACTCCACTGTAGTTATAAACAGGATAAACCGAAGACGTTTTATTCAAAAGTGAGATACTTTGAGAGGTCGGAAAAAGAATCAAAACCGAGACTATCCTAGTAGCAGGAGACTAGTTAATAAGGCACATATATTCCCTTTACTAAGAATATGTTATTGAGAACCATAAGAAGGATACTTCATTTTTTTTCTTCTTTTGAACACGTATATTTCACAATTCATTTTGTTACCGTGCTTTCGGTCAGTCGGATGAAAAGTTGCAGCAATTTTCGTAGATTCTCAGTGAAATGCTTTTTCTTGCACTAAAGTATTACAAAATTTCTCTTTTGTTGTATTCCTTGATATATTTCCTTTGAATAAGTAATTCTGTTTATTAAATTCTATGCATTTTCTATTCCGAACACGTGGCGATGATGAAAAAAATTTGCATAACAAGCGGTGGAATCTGGCATTTTTTAATACGGAGTCATATATATTCCGAGAATAGAATTTTCTTGTCAGAAGTGATAATGATCATGATATGATTGAGAAGATATTGTGTTCGTTTCGCAAAATTATGAAAAATGACTAAAAAATTCCATAGAACATGTATTCAAGCTTAAAATTGGGACTTTAGCTCGAAGCTCAGTGTAATTCAATCATCAATATTCAAAATTGCAAATGTAATTGAGGTAATTTGTAAAAGTGATTCATAAACAATTATATTACGGAAAAATAGCAAGAAATTTTGGAAGTTTAGAATTCAATGAATTCAACACAAAAGCCTTGCAATATAAAATTTAAAATGCATATGGGCATTTTTAATAAGTAAAAGCAGTTCTAAAAAATATTGAATGTAGGTTTCTCGTAATTTCAAGAAATGAAATAAAAGAAAAATAGCTGAGATATCACTGCCGTAACATTTCTATTTCCGAATTTCTACGAAAACATAAAAAGAGCATAGTAAATTTTTGGAATTTTCATTAAATTTCATTAATCGGTGGGGAAATATGCTTCAGTCCCAAAATAAGTGTAAATTAAATTTCTGCATTTTCGGTGCAAAATATTACTCAGCCATTTTATTTTGAAATTTTTTTAAAAAACTTTGCCAAAGATATGTTGCATTATGCGGATTAGTTAGAAGATTAAGGATCTTGCAGTTAACATAAAATATTAAATTATATTTTTTAGATAAATGCGATCAAATTGTTACGATATGATGGTAAATCTTTGTATTTTATAAAACCGATTTCTGCTTTTCAATTACTAATATAATAGCCCAGATCTCTAGGTAACACTCTGACGTCACCAAGAATAAAACTCGCGCCATAGCACTGCAAGACGTTAAACAGCATTATTTCATTGTTAGAGAACCTAAATTTCAGTAATTTTGAATTTAAAGAGTAATTGTCGTTCGAATTTCAAATTTAATAGCTCTAAAATAGTGAAATAAAATTTGCTATCGATTAATTAAAATTGATCTTGCTATGATCATTAGTTCCCGAGAAATTTTAAATTATATTAATCATATATTTCAAATTAATTTCCGTTTTTCGATAGAAAGAAGTAAATTACGTCAGTAGTATACCATGCGCGTGATATAGTTTGGATGCCACGATGGATCTGATTATTTATTGCAATCGTGATGTTATAATGTGATAATATTTTTTGGCAACGTTTGACAAGCAGAGAAGTGAATTGTTTTGAAACTAGATTTTCTATCTATCTAGATTATATCTACTAGATTTTTTTAGATCAAGAGTTTCTTTGAGTAAAGAAATATGTAAATAAAAAATATTTCCTGTGGTAAAACATATGTTTATTTTATTTGTTTTCAATCAATGTTAAACATTTCTCTCGCATATATATTTATTTAAACACGTCAAATTTGACGGGAAATCTCTCGAATAAAGAGGCAATTTGCACCCGTCATACCATGACGGGTTATTTTTCTAGTAATATAATAATGAGATAGTTTCTTGACTAGGTTTAGTTTTAGTAGAAAGGTATGTTTGAGACGTATGCTTGCTATAAATCCGCTTTGTCTCCAACTGAAGAAAGAAATTTGAGAACTAAGTCTCGAATTGAGGACTATACATTACGTACAATCTTGACTAGTTAAGAAACTTTGAGCAAATAGGAAACTTTAATTTATATCCGTTTATACATTGCAGTTATAAAAAAAGAAATCTTTAATTTTTCTCAAATAATTCAAATCTACCTTTAGAAGTGCGTCTTTACATTTGAATACTGTTATATATTCATCAAATAATTCAAATCATACATGAATATGAGTTGATTTCATTGCAATTCAGCTAATTACAATCAAAAAGTATCAGCATTTCTTTTAAATTTTTAAGTCTATGAATTTTATCAGTAAAATGAAAAACATAATCAGCGATAACTTCGATAGTGTTTTTAATTAAAATTTACTTTAAAAAAAGTTCAATAGTTTAATGTGGTTTTCATAACAGCAGTGTCTTCGCACTATATTTTTTTATTTTTAAAATATATAAAATAGACGAATATCAACGGCTTCTTTCGAGTATTATGATTCAGCAACATTTCCATGTCATAACTATTCCAAAAATTCAAGTATTTTAGGCGAGGATTTTAAAAGCAATGTCTACAACACTGATGCAAATATTAGTAAATTTCTATTCCAGTAATGATATATCATTAAAATTTCCTGTAAATGATGTATAAGAACCATAAAAAAATACAATCAATTCTATCTGTTTAACGATAAGTTTAAACTTAATTAAATAAATAAGAATTCTTAACATGTAATCAGAATGTTCCTCAATCTGTTTCTTTATGGTAATGAGATAAAAATCAAACCCCAACTCGCCAGTCGATCAATATTCAACCTTATTTTTTGCAAAAGGTTTGAATACTGCTACAAAATTCTGCATATGCCCACACTTCCAAAAGCTGTAATTCACAGGATGATCAGAAGCAATGCAAATTGTTTTGTCTACATTGTAATTTCTTGTCATTCCTGTTGCTCGCGACGTGCATTAATAATAAATTTCAACCGTAAAATATGGCTCTCAAATCGAAATGGCATTTCCCCGGCTATTTAAACAATCACCCGTCGGCTTCTGTATATTTGTTTAGTCTTCCTTTTTTTGCCATTATTTATTTTTCACGGTCTGAACACTCGCCATATAGATCGCTCGAAGAGCCACTGGATGGAAAAGGTTTTAAAAAGGATCCATTAATGCTCAAAAACACCAGCTGTAAACAGTTCGAATAAACAAACACATTCTTCAGCGTCTGGCACTAAAATTATTTTATGGTCTTTTTATCGACGGTCAGGTTGCAGTTTATCTGGTGATCATGTTACCGATGTGCACAGGTATTCTTTAAAATCCCGCTCTTAAATAGGGAATGTGAATTACGGTTACAGTTTTTGAAGGTCTTGTGGCTCGCACTGTCCCCATAAAATAGGCCACTCCAAAAATCGTTTTGGGTTTTATGTTTAGTGGAGATTCTTTTCTAAGGAATGTTTCGGATAATGTTTTCTGATAAGCAAGATCACTATCTGTATCTTTACCTTTTGGAGAAAAATTAGGAAAATAAAAAACATGCTTTTTCTTTTATAACTTTTTCATGAACGTTTGTCCAAAAGTGATTTTGTTTAAGCAAAAATAAATACGCATTGAACTAAACATAGAAATGTGACCTATTTTAAAATATAATAAATCATAAGTAATTCATTTCAAAATGAATTACTTATAATTTTTGAAGTTTATATACATAAATTCCATCCTTAATTTCGGATTAGAGTATTCAAAAACATCAGCAATACAGAATTATTGCATTCTCCCAAACGAATTATCTATTTTTGTGAAAAGTTTGGATTTTATTGTAAACTTTCAATGTTGTCCTTCAAATTTAAAATAAAAAATTAGCTAGTGTATGTAGTAATGAATTTATAATAGAACAGAGAAATTCTTTTCAAAACTCCAGTAATGGTGTAAGTCTGAAAATATTTACATTAAAGCATTATTATCACCTAGTTTTGCATGAATAGATTGATAAATTAACAAATATCCCAACAAACAATATTTTGGGTGAATAATTCAACCGTCAGTTCATGGGTATGAGAGGCATCAGGCTCAGAACTGCGCGAGACATTTTTTGACAATTAATTTCCCGCAATAATTTTCTTTAATTTTTAAGATATCGAATTGAACGATGTGTCATTTGAAAGATTGTTATTCAACTATTAAAGAAGTCTATACTGAATTAAATCCTAGCTATTTGGTTTAAGATAAAGTGGAAGAAGATTCAACTTTCTCTCCAAAATCAGTCGTTGCAGTTCTAAATTGATTTGGAAGCAAAAATTCTAGAATATAAATTTTTATTCATGAGTAATTATTGTATATTTTATAAAAGGACAAAAAACTGCAAATACGACGAAATGGACACATCTGCTGATTAA
>BGPR01033743.1:0-16828 GCA_013235015.1 Araneus ventricosus | reverse complement strand
AAGTATTAAATTTATAATAAAGACTATTCGAATTATAGTTTCATGTACCAAGCGTTAAACTGATGTGCAACTACATATCCCCAGTTAAACTTCAATATTCCACGCATGCGCAGAACACCCAACTTTACTTCCCCCAAACCCTCTCCTGTCAAAACCCCTCATTCAAAGTCAATTCAAAGGGCGGGATTTTTCGAAAAGGGGGGTGGAACACCCCTCCGTTGATTGCGAATCGGATATTGGCCTTTTAAGCGTTCATTTCCGCCTGTGCAAGACTGACGAAAACGCAATAATAGTTTCAAGGCACGGTGGGGAGGGGGGGGGGGGGGGGGCCGCCGCGACAGACTAACTACCGGAGGAGAATGTACCAGCTGGGGGAGGTCGATTTTTATCGATTTGCAATTTCTAGACGGCGGGGAGGGATGAGTTTTTGGGTGCTTTACAGCTTTTTCCAGTAGATAGAACGTATATCGTTTGGTTTCCGTTTTTCTTGTGTGTGTGTTTTTTATACGTGTGTGCTGACATAGCACACCTGCTACTGATTACCGGGAATTCCTTAGTCAGGTGATAATAGAGGGGGATTTATTTATACGGTCGGTAAAGTATCGTCTGGTGGTAGGTAGTAAGGAGAGAAAGAATAATAATTTGTTGAATGGGAGGAAGGAATTATTGACCGGTTAATGGTGTGGTCATTTGGCGGCCAAGGTCACTCTAATTGAGATCAATAGGGCGAGCGCGTCTCCTACTGTGGATTTTTAGTGTTGGGTAATTATAAGTTTGGAGAAGAGGAGACAAATAAGAAATGCATTTTTTTTTTGTCTTAGTTTTGAACCGCGAATTAATCTTTACTTCATTTTATTAGTTTGAATTAATTACAACTAGCAACAATAATAACTATAACAACCCGATTATTTAAATGTGAAAACGATTCATTTTGTAGACGCTAAATAGAATGCTGCAAAAGTTCTATATCGAGAAATTTCAAAGATATAGAAATTTTATCATTTTGGATCCAAGTTTTATTAAGTGACCGCATTTGCAATGTACGTTTCTTTTCCAGCAAGGGCAGTATTCGGCATCATTTTGTATCTCTAAATTAGGATCATTATTAGAAGATTTAAAATTCTTCTTTTCAAAGTGGACTCATAACTAGTGGGAGTTATGAATCGACTTTCTCGTATACTTATAAAGGACTAGCCGCATGACCCGGCGTTGCACGGGCAATCTTGAATAATGGGATATTCCCAGGCGGAGAGAAATGAGATCACGTGAGGCATTGGGATCCATATTTCCATATGCCCGGCTCCGTTTTTTTTTTTTTCAACAAATATTGTCACTTACTTTCCCCAACAAATGTAAATATTCTTCCAAATCTAGTCTTTTTATTACTAATTTTCATATGCCCGCCTCCGGTTTATTTTTTTACACATATTCTCTAACGTAAACGTTATGTTCCCCCCCAAAACGTAAAAAATCCTTTGAATCCTATATTGTTTAGTTAAAATTTTTAAATCCAACCTTTTAATTACCTTATAGTTAATAACCCAGCATTTCTCGGAATCCACATTTTTTCATATGCCCGCCTCTGTTTTTTTCCCTACAAATATTGTCACTAAGCTTCCCCAACAAATGTAAATCTGTTTTGAATCCTCTCTTGTTGGATTAAAACTTTCATTTCTAGCCTTTTTACTACCTTAAAGCAGTTTGGTTTGAATGAAAACGCGAGAATTCTTATGCTTATAAATTAAAACAGATTAGCATGATATTTGTTTTGCAAAAGAAAAAATAAAACGAATAATAATGAAAAAAACCAGATAAAAATGAATAAATATTTTCCCCCAACAAACGTAAATGTTGCGAAACACCGTACGACAAAAAGGAAGAAAGAAAAACGATTTTTTTTTTCAATTGCTAATAAATCCAAACACAGAAGATCGCTCAAAAGGAAATACCAACTTCCGTTAAATAAATAAAAAAAAAAATTGCAACACCGGATGCGAAAACTAATAATGGGGGGAAAATAGAATCCGCCGTGAATGAATTCACCATTCTGCCAATAGATGGCAGCACGTCAATTCATTCATTTTGAGGTTTTAATTAATATCTTTTTAACTAATTGTAAATTCGGAATTTAAATGGCCGAAATGGATTCCTTGGATTATTCTCCATCTTTTGGTACTTTCCGCGTGCTTCTCCGTTCGGCGGTTCGTGAGAAGATAGCCGGACATACATACAAACATACATACATACGTTTGTTTACCTTCGAATTTTATAAAGGATGGAGCGTTTTATGTTAAGATTCGTACGATATTGAAGAAAATAGAGTATATACAGGGCCGTCAGAAGTTATTGGACACATAATCAAAAATTAATAAAGCAATTAATAATGTTGCAACTACGTTTTTTTTGTTTTAAATGAGAGAGCAAATAATTTTTTATTTTCAGATAGATGGCGTACCAATACGACGTTCTAACTTTGCTTTGAACGGCTGCGTCGATATGCGTATTCTGATTTCATTTTTTAGTTTTTTGGACATCTCGAAAACTATTCAGTTTTCGAATTACAATTGATTTAACAAATTAAAGACCGTAAAATTATACCTATAAATACATGCTTTTATTTTTCTTCTAGCTTTAATAGTTTCGCAAATGATGGTTCTCAAAAATGAGATGTGCCCAATAATTTAAAAACACCTAGACCACCGCAACTTCGCGTTACCTATCTGAAAAAAAATAATAATAAATAAAATGTGCTCTCATTAAAAAAACCGCAGTTGTAACAATATTAGTTTTTTAAAATTAATTTAATGGTCCAAAAATTCTCGTACACCCTGTATATTCTTTTCATTTCATTTCTTAAAACTGTAATAGAATATGGAAGTAGCAAAGCAGAACGAAATTTAAAAAAAGAATAATAATGATTAATTCACGAATCCTTAAGCCAGTTTTTAAAGAATACGGAATTTTTTAATAGCAATTTGGAAAAACTACACAAAAATAACTTTGTTTACTTAAAGGATAAAATAACAAAAGGTTTACGAAATCTCCAAAGAATTTCAAAGAAAAATAAATAAATATATATATAGGTTTCTAGAACGGAAATAAAAGCACAAAATCCTCTATCAGATTTAGCATAACCTATCAGAAGTTATCCTTCTCAAGGCCAAGGCCACGGCGAAAAACAACCATCAAATTTTTCAAAAACTCTATTATTCCCCCCAAAACAGATAATAACAAGTGGTCCCACCCCCCACTAATACAAAGGATGAATAAATCTGATAACAAAAGGCGATCCGGGTAAGAAAAAATATAAAATAAATTCCACGACTTTATCATAATAGATTGAAGTGCATATGTAAATAACGGGGCATATATAACAAAACTTTTTTTCCTTGAGATTCAAATTTCGTGGAGTCACCTTGGGGTTTCCTGCATTAGCTTGAAACCGGTCTTCTTTAAGTGCAGGTTAGGAAAAAAACACCGCAATGGATTTGAGAGACGATATCGTAAAGTAAATAGGTTTTTGAGAAGGTAGTTTGGAGTTAAGCGGGTATGTGAAGCAGCCGAAAAATATAACAGATGACGAATTTAGTGGTGGAATTACAGTTCGCAACCCAGCATAGGGTCACAAAGGAACGAATTTAAGGATAGGGGAGCGTCAGGGACCCGCGACTCAAAAGGGACCGGTGCCCCTAAATATAACCCCCTTTTTTACTTTCTCGTATACAAAGATATAGTATTGTAATCGTCAAAAACTTCGAACTCCAGATTTTGATGAATCTTCACGTTTTAGACCCCCTTGAGTCCGTAAAACACAATTTTAGAACTCTGTCTGTCTGTCTGTGAACACGATAACACGAAGACTATTAGAGCTGCTACAGGGATGAAATTTGGCATGTGATCTTGACACATAATTTGTAGGTGTCTATCAAATTTTGGACAAAATCCGTCTACGGGAAGTCTGTCTGTTTGTCTGTCCGCGTTCATGTGAACACTATAACTCAAAAACTTAAATAGCTAGATGGATAAAATTTGGTACACAGTTTTATCATCGGGAATGTAGGTCCGTATCCCATTTTGGGCTAAATCCGTCAAAGGGTTGACTGCCTGTCGGTCTGTATAGTCGCATACTTCTGAAGACCGTAACTTCGAAATGCAATGACTTAGATAAATGAAATTTCGTATGTAGTCTTGAAATCTTAATTGTAGATTTGTGTCCAATTTTCGTTTCAATCGGTCTATAAAAAGGCGTTGAAATTGCATATTCGGTTTTTTTTTCCCCTTCCCCATTCTATGACTCCAAAAAAGGGCGCGAACGATGGAACGTTTTCCCCACTGTGTTAGGGAATATCGCACATTTATGGCGCTCGGTGTATTTTTTTTTCCCCACCCGAGTTAGGCGTATGCGAGAAAGTTTCGAGGAGGCCACTCCCGTCGGTTTATTACGAAGTCTAAAACCGTATATTTAATTAAAGTTATCCTTATAAAATATGTTTATGACACCGGCTAGCTCTTTTAAAATCTTTTAAATTTATTACGTTCACAAAACACAAACAAATACACACAAAGGAAAGACATTTACGTTAATTTCTAACTCTAACTAAAGCTAAATTTTAATTAGCTTGTCAACAGTGGCGATATTTTTTAATGCGCATGTGCATTTATTACATGTTCTAATTAATGAAATCACTAAATTAAAGTTATTCTTATGAAATCTAACACTATCAAGCGCAATAATAATAAATAAATAATATTATAATTAATACGAATTTAACGGGATCAGTTAATATGAGGTCACAGTCACGTGATAAATATAACTGAACGTCATTCAATTAATTGTATGTAATTTTATGCTGTGCCGTGACGTTATATCCGTTTTAATCCCGCAAGATGAGCAGTGGAATCTAAAATTGTACAGGCGCGGTCAACTTTGAAGTGTTTAATGCGAGAATGAAATCACCGTTTTATAGTAAAGGTTAAACTGTGGGTGAAAAAACCTGAATAACAGTAAATCGGTTATTTTCGCAATAACCACCAGCCCTATTCGTAGCCAGATTCTTCTCCCCCCCCCCCAAAAAAAAAAAAAAAAAGCTAAAAAAATGGATTTTTTGAGAGCTAAACCATATCTCAAAAGGGGGGGGGGTTCAAATGCCCTTTTGTTGATGTTGTGTGAAAGTTTCAAAAGCGGTTTGCCGGCTTAGTCCCATCTTCTTCATCTTATAACTTTTAAAATTACGAGGTCCAACTTTCCCATAAAGAGGTTTTCATATGTAAAAATTAAGTTAATCTTTGACTTAATTTTTCAATGCATTTATTTTCTGTCAGAAAAATGTTAATTGTCCGATACAATATTCAAAGACAATATAATTTCAAAAATCACAGTTCTTTTATTTTTCATGTTAGTGTTCAATTAGCAGTTCTTATGATCATTAGCATTACATGAATTCTATCCCGCCATTAATTTACAATGTAACAATGGCAAATGGCATAATAACATATTCCCCCGCGTCGAAGATACAATTTTTATTATTTTCTTTATAATAAGCAGGCGTATCATCTTTGACGAAAACCGAAAACCTTACGATACTTGCAGAGATAATGTCACAAAAATTCAGAAACCAGTGCACAAATTATTATTTAATGAGAAAGATAGTTACGACGCTAATCGGCAGATCTCGGAACTCGAGTTATTCGATTTCTACGAAAAAGCATAACTTCGAGAAATAATGAGGTATCCTTATCGCATATCCGCTTCTTTGCGAAACATTATTCAGGTGAAATAACAGATTGCTATCGATTTTTTTTCTCCCTCTCTTCTTTTTATCGTCATCGTATTTTTCTGGAAACTATTCTTCGTTAAATGATGGCTCTGGTTACCCATTATAATTAATAAATATCTTTTTATTTCAGCATCCGGTGACAAAACATGTCATGATGTTCAACCTTGCCATTTCGTTATTGTTATTAATATGCATTATTTTCTGATGAATGCATTTAAAATGTTAGAATTTGGATTTTCTGTTAATTCTCCGATTTGAAAATGTTGCAAACGATTCTAATGGAATTATGAAATTATGCGCAAATAATCTATGCTATACATTATATTTTCTTTCATTATTTCAAATTCAATGCGTACACATTAAAAAAATAATTTATTTAAGCTCGAAGAAAAGAACAAACGATTTTTCATCAATTTTTGAGTAGTGCAAAAATCTTAAAATACTAGATTTGCTTCTAACATTTAACGTTTTAAATCGGGGTTAATAAGTTTTAAGAAATTAGATTATTTTATAAAACTGATTAACCCAATTCCATGCATTTAACCAAAAAAACTTTTTAAATAATCCCGAGTTAATTTAGTTTTCCCAAGTTAAACAAATGTTATACTATAATACGACAATTACAGCGAAAAATATTGTCTGATATAAAGTATTTCTCTTCTTACTAAAAATAAAACAATTAAACAATTAATAATGCCACATTGATAATTTTCGTTTCACATAAGCAAGTAATATTTCATTTATATTCAAGCAGACGACTTTTCTATTTTCCTTCTATAAAATACTAAATTACAGAACTATATTAAATCGTAAAAGAAAAACAAAAAGCACCAAAGTTAACAAACAGACAAGAACTTTTTCCAAAATCGGTACATTTTAGCTTTATGAAAATTAATTAAATGCAAACAAAGTTTACTGAAATATTTATTCATTACTATCTGTTATTTTCAGTTTTTTTAATGAAATACTTTGATAGATCGAACTTAAATACATCACGTATCTATGAAGATGATTCAAATCCCAATAATGCAAAGAAAAGTATTTATTAAAATATTTTAGGTAGAACAATATTAAAATTCTTTTTTTACCAAACTTTTAACAGAGAGACAATCATTTTCCCTCAAGAAAACAATTCAAGCAATATTAAATTAAAAGCAGACAAATATTTTACTAAATATTTCTTTTTTACGGTCGTTTGGAAGCAGAATTTATAATTTTTTAAGTCTAAAAATAATTTTTTACCGAAGTTTTAACAAGCAGACGATTATTTTCCCGCAAACAAAGCAGTTCCAGCAATATTAAATTAAAAGCAGGCAAATATTTTATTAAATATTTCTTTACACGATCGTTTGGAAGCAGAACAAATAATGTTTTTAATTCTTGAAATATTTTATCATTCTGCTACCAAACGATCTTATAAAAAAATCTTTTGCTAAATATTAGTCTGATATTCATAGAATTATTCTAATTAAATGCAGTAAAATATTATTTAATTATTTCATCATGAAAATGTTTTGTTCGCAGCATTATTGAACGAATTATAAATTTTACGGTTCCAACGAAAAAATTCATGTCTCGACGCGCACAGACTAGCAAAAATCTGAACAAACAAACCATAAATATCCCACACACATTGCGTACTAAAAAAACCACCGCACACCAATTACTCTAAAGCAAGCAGCTGGGGATGACACACAGTCCGATTCCGAAACAGATTTCGAATGCGAGCAGTGAAATCTATTTCTGTTGAACGTAAAGGCACGTGAGAATATTCAACATGGATTTAAGCATGAGTTACGGTCACAGGAAGAACAGCTGTGTCAAACGGCCTTCACGAGTGAGGAATATTTCTTCCCTCCCTACCCCCTTCCAGCTTTATTCCTTCAAGTATTCTTCTTATGTGGCCATCTGCATATAATAAAAATGCTTATGTAGTGTATAAA
Source organism: Araneus ventricosus (assembly GCA_013235015.1). Classification (NCBI taxonomy): domain Eukaryota; kingdom Metazoa; phylum Arthropoda; class Arachnida; order Araneae; family Araneidae; genus Araneus; species Araneus ventricosus. The sequence goes on along the minus strand of BGPR01033743.1, from coordinate 9,108 downwards.
ATTAATTGCTTTATATGCAAATATTTTGTTGTTTTAGTTCAAGAAGCGAGTTGGTCTAGTTTGTTAGCCAAACAGAAAATGGAATACGATGCTGTAAGAATGTAATCGTTTGGAACTAAAAGCTCGATGTTTGACTTATGCGTTTGGTACTTTAAACGCCACGTTACCTTATGGCTGTGATCAATGTAGTTCAGTGGCGAATCCAGGGGGGTTATAGGGCTGCAGTTCCCCCAGAGCCATCCCAAAAATTCTTGATTTTTTTCAAAATGTTTGTTCTGAATCTATCTCTCTTTTTTCTACATAAAACGTGGCAACATTGCCTTCTGGCTTGACAGGCTCGAAAATTCTCCCGCTTTTGAAGTCACTCCACTCGGAAACATTTTGGGCTAGTTATTTCATTGGGTGTTTATTAAATTATCGAAAGCATTGTAGTGTCCTTTGTGGTTTTCAATGTCAGGTGAGTAAAATTAAAGTGTTTTGACTCACATAAAGCACGAGGTCACGACGATACAAAATTTTTATGACCTCAACCCCTCCCAGATCAAATCCTGGATTCGCCGCTGATTTCGTTAGTTAGAATAACACCCCGTTTTGATGCTACTATACAGCTATTTTGGGGCGGCAATGATTGGAGTCGGCTGGTAAGGACGACACCCAGACAAACAACCACCTCTCCAAACTTTTAACACCACACTAGTGGGATGATGTTTAATCAGGAATGGCGCTAGAGTTTGCCCGACAGGGGGGACGAGTGCAATGAAATTGGTCCCAAATTTTGGCCAGATTATTATTTATAAACCACAGTTGAATACCCCGTACAAAAATTTTCTCCGACGGCATACAAAATATTTCCCAGACAGGGGGCACAGCATCCCCCCTCTGGCGCCCCCCCCCTGTGTTTTAATACAGTTAAATTTAACGTGAACAATACCGCTCCACAAGCCCATATGGGCAAAACCTATTCATGCCTCTACCAGAGAGAAATGAGGTAATTTTTAAAGAGATGAGAAAGTGGTAATTTTAAAATGAAATCATTAAACATGCAATGGGGGAGTAAAATATCCAGTGGCGTAACGAGGGGCAGTGTCTATATATTAAATATGAAAGAGGGGGAGTAAAATATAAAGTGACGTAGCGAGAGTAGACAAGAGGGTATAGATATCCCAGTTCCTGGGAGCGTCATGAAGCAGTGGCGTAATCACAGAATATGGGCCCGTGGGCCCGGAAAATATTTGGATTGGGGCCCATTTTTCAGTTCCGGAAGGTAGGACATCAGTGTCGGTATACCTTAAGGATGGGAAAAACCTACCTACTGGTTTTAACCGAAAAACTTTTTTTTTGAAAAAAAAAAAAAAACCCCAGTTAACCGGTTTTATTCGGTTATTTTTTTGTCCCGGCTATAACTGATTATTTTTTTAAAATCCAATAACCGGAGAAAAAACCAGATCGGAAGATAGGTTCGATTTGACTAAAATTTACCAAGTTATGAAGCTTTGAATTTCACCAACTTAGACTATTCAACGACAACCGCTTCCTCGAGGCGTCTGTTGGTTGGTAGACGGATTACTGAAAGAGTCTTTATGAACAGAAAAATATATGCCAATGGATTCATTTCCGGTAAAAACAATATTAATATAAATTTTGTCTACAAACCGCGTTTTTTTATAAAAAAAAAATTGAAAACAGGTTATTTCAAAAACCGGTTATTTTGAGCGGTTATAACCGACAGGTTAAACCGGAGGTAAAAAAAAATTCTATAAAATAATATAAAATATATAAAAAATCTATTTAATTCTAACACCCAGTCAGGACAACATAAGACCATGGACTTGGGCACTTTGACACTCCTATCTTATAGTTACGCTAATGCCGCGAAGACAATACTTCTGCGTTTATTTTACGCTTTTCAAGTCAGAATTCGGCGATTGAGACAGGTAATCGGAAAGGACAAAAAATAAATATTAAACCCTGGACACAAGCGGTGTAGTCGTAAAATAAGAAGTGCCGGAACGCTATAACCTGGGTGACAAAAATCGTGCTTTTTTAAGGATGTTTCTATAATTGTTTTCTTATTTATTTCTCTTGAAAAAAAAAGCAGTACCGGAACCCCGTTCCAGTGGTTTCCGCCTCCACTACACCCCTGCTGGGCACGTGATACGCCACTGAAAGTGCCTTCTCTAAACATCCACGTCACATCACCATCTAAGCACAACACCAAAATCGTTTGCAACAAAGCAAAATTAGCACCAAGCATACTTTTATTCCATTTAATACCCATCAGAATTTACCTTCTGACCTTTACCAAACGATTTTCAACGTCATATGCATGATAATTGTCCAGAACAATTAATAACGTGACTCAGAAGTCGAAGGGGGGAGGCTGGTGACCTTGCATGCGCCTGTCCCGGGGAGGATCAACTAGTTTGCGCGTCCCGGTCACGGTCAAGTAGAGTTCACCGGCGAATGAAAACGATTCCCTCTTTTCGATGCACCCCTCCAGCCACCCCGACCGTTTTCTTGATCGTTCGTTGCAACAGGATTAGTCGAATCCTCTCTGGTGGTTTTAATTAGAGGGGAGAAAAACAAGAAGTGTTACATTCGCAAATGTCGTCTGCTGGAAAGGAGGAAGGGGTTCATAGCTTTTCCTCGTTCGGAATGAAAAACCAGTTGCGTGAATCGAAAATTTATGTTCTATATTTCCACTTCTGCGGTTTCGCTGTTTATCTTTTTAATTGGTAGGAGAAGTTAAAATGAGTGATAAAAATGATAAGAGTTCACTGGATAGGAAGTTCGTTGATTGAAAGTGAATTATAGACTAGCTTAGGGGTTCCCAACCTTTTTTCCATCGCGTACCCCTTGATTAGTATTTTTTTGTTTTTGTTTTTTATATTCGCGTACCTCAAACTGTGATATCCCCCCAACCCATTAACCATTCGTCTATGCAAAGAAGCTTTTTATCAATAGTGGCAAGGGCTTATGCTAGCTCAAGTGTCAATAATAACATCTGCTGGACTTTTTTATTTTCAATCTTATTGCATTTTTACAATAGTATTAGTTCAACGCCAAAACAAATGAAATCAGTATTCTAATAATTTCGCATTAACTAATAAGAATGGCTAAAAATTACACTCTATAATAGTCAACTTTTCAAGTGATATAGTTATTAAATAGCAACAAAAATCTAACTCCTTATGTTATGTTTTCTAATTAATTTCATTGTGTTTTTTTTTTGTTTCCGCCATTAAAAACTTAGATTTCGCGTACCCCTAACTAGTTCTTCGCGCACCCCCGGAGGTACGCGTACCACAGGTTGGGAACCTCTGGACTAGCTCGATTCACGTCCAACCTGGTGGTTATAACCGCTCTAAATAACCGGTTTTTGAAATAACCCGTTTTCGGGGTTCTTTTTAATAAAAAAAAATAAACGCCGTTTGTAGACAAAATTTTCTATTAGTATTCTTTTCGCAGGAAATCGATCCATTGGTCAATATTTATCTGTTCGTAAAGACTCTTTCAGTAATCCGCCAACCAACCAACAGACGCCTCGAGGAAGCGGCTGTTGTTGATTGGTCTAAGATGATGAAATTCAAAGCTTCATAACTTGGTAAATTTTGGTCTAATCGAACCTATCTTCCGATCCGTTTTTTTACCCGGTTTTGGATTTAAAAAAAATAACCGGTTATAACCGGGACAAAAAATAACCGGAAAAGAAAACCGGTTAACCGAAGCAAAAAAATATGGTTTTCGGTAAAAATCGGTAGGTTTTTCCCATCCCTAATTCGCAGACACATGAATAGACAGACAGACGGTCAATAATTTAAAGGATTTGGTTCTAAGTTTGATACAGATTCACAATTCTGGCGATAAAATCATATGCCAAATTCAATAATTTAAAGGATTTGGTTCCAAGTTTGATACAAATTCGCAATTCTGGCCATAAAACCATATGCCAAATTCAATAATTTAAAGGATTTGGTTCCAAGTTCGATACAGATTCACAATTCTAGCGATAAAACCATATGCGAAATTCAATAATTTAAAGGATTTGGATCCAAGTTCGATACAGATTCACAATTCTGGCGATAAAACCATATGCCAAATTCAATAATTTAAAGGATTTGGTTCCAAGTTCGATACAGATTCACAATTCTAGCGATAAAACCATATGCCAAATTCAATAATTTAAAGGATTTGGTTCCAAGTTTGATACAGATTCACAATTCTGGCGATAAAACCATATGCCAAATTCCAATCATACAGCTCAGTGTTCCCTTCATGTATTGTGTTTACGTGCACACGAACGGACACACATATAAATTCTCTTTTGATGGATTTCGTCCAAAATTTGATATACATACCAATTTCAGAGTACTGACCTCATACCAAATTTCATTCGCCTAGCTAGTTCCATTTTTGAGTATGACCTCATACCAAATTTCATTCGCCTAGCTAGTTCCATTTTTGAGTAGTTTTCACAGACATACATACACTTCTTTTCGGACACAGGGAGGAGATTCATCAAAATTTCGAGACCGAATTTTTCGACGATTACAGTAATCTTTCTTTGTATAACTTCGTGTAAGCGAAAAATAATAATAATAATAATAAAAATCGTAACAGAAGTAACAAAACTTAAGCCTTAAAGCAAAACAGCTTGGAATTTTTTGACGATTAGAGTAATTTCTCTTCGTATAACTTTGTGCACGAGAAAATAATAATAATAATTCGTACCAGACATAACAAAATTAAACCCTTGAAGTAAGACAGCTTGCTACATATTAAACATCTTTATAATAAATCAAGAGATGGCAAATCCATGGTATGTGTATCATTCATATTAGTTAATTCCGGCAGAACAAGTTAATAATTAAAAATAAAATTCATTAGTTACTTTATAGCATTTGACTTTCATTTCATCAGCCACGACAAATTCTTCACTTTTTGGTATTCGGCTGCGATCTACATACAAATCCTCTCCCAATTTTTAATTTACAAGATAATCAAATTTTGAATACATTAATTAAATAAATTAATTCCTTCGAATATATTTAACAACGACTAATCCAACCCAACCGGATTTAGTTGACACAATGACATCAATATCTCAAATAATCCCTACAAGAAAAACCCAATATTTTTTCCCACTTGCGATGCAGCCTTACTGCAATTACTTACTAGACCCAATTTCGAGACACGGCGATGTTCCAATTTAGCTGCATCTGCAAACGTCGAATTCCAAAATCCTCCTACTAAGAGCATTTTAAAGTAATAATCCCGCAGTAGGAAGTAGTAACACGAACTCAGACGTAGAAATTCATTAGATTCGTAATTAATTGCAAAAGATAAGCTACTTAAAAGTTGCAGCTGCCAGTTCAGTGATTAATTAGGGGGACTCATTTGCCGGGCAGGTTGGAGGGTGGGGGAGTTTAAAATTAATTTTGTGGACTTAAGATGAACAGTTACTTTTAAGGGTTGGGTTTAGTAGGGGAGGAATCGAAATGACAGGTGGTTTGAGGTTCAAAAGTCATCCCAAATGGTTTGCTTATAAAATTACTAGCATTAGACTCACGGCGTTGCCCGTGGAATCAGGACTTCAACAAAATGGGATAAAAGAATGCCCACCAATGACACGAAAGTTTTGAAAACAAAAAAATACACATCGGATTGTAGAAATTCATGCTGGGAATGAAAGCATATGACGTCACCTGCCGCGAGGAAGGTCACTCGTCCGGAGAAACTCTCGCTGTTAAATCTCGCTAGCAAAAAAACTGTTTGGACTGCTCAGGGAAAAATTAATTTAAAAAAAAAAAACGAAAAAAGATATTTTAACCGTTCTTGTTTTAAATCCGACAGAAACGTTCCAGTTATAAGCTGAAAAAAATGAAAATTATAGAGATGTTAGAACGTAAGATGGGGTAATTTGAAGAAATCTTTATTAAAAATTACCATAAAACTGACTATTTTTCACAAATTTCTCAAAATTCAGTAAATTACGTTAGAAATTCAAAACTAACTTCATTACAACGGAAATCGCATGCTCTTTTCAATGGTGTATCTATTTTTGTCGTACAGTTATCCAAAACCATGCTATTGAGAAATGAGTGCGAAAAATCACCCAAAACAACACAAAATATTAAATATAAGAAGTTCTAGATTAAATTTTAAAATTTCGGCTTGGAGGTGCATACAGTTCGACTACCTGTGTGCCAAATTTCATGGCTGTAAGTGCGATAGATTCGTCTGGACACCGCAGACAAACACAAACATTGCCTTTTATAAGTATAGATATAAAAGAAAGGGTTAAAAGGTATACGAGTACTGATTATTCTCAGATACGCAAACCCTCCGCTCTTTAGCGCATGCGCCAGGCGGAGTCGATTTCTCCAAAACAGGGGTGAAGTGAAAAATGGAGGGGAAATGTTTACTCTTTACATAGCAGGACTAACAAAAAAGCCCGGAAGTGCGCTCACCTTACTCACTGCCTGTCACCCCTTTACGGAGAAAAATCGTCTGAAAGTGCTAATCTCGGGATTTTTAAACGAACAATACAACCGGACGTTGGATACAAAATATCCAAACACAGAAGCTCGCTCAAAAAGAAATACCAACTTCCGTTAAATAAATTTTTAAAAAATGCGACACCGGATACTTTTTTTGGTACTTACGGCTAGTTTCAGGATTCAGTGGTGAGAAGATAGAAGGACATAGATACATATGTTTGTTTACCTTCGAATTTTAATAGGATAGATGAACTGCTAGAATTGAAGGTTTTGCATGATAAAAAAATTTCATAAAAATATTTTTTATTTTTCACAATTTTTTTTCACAAAAATATTTTTTCCCCCACAAAAATGGGGCTCTAAAAAAATTGGATCGACCCTAGTAATGACTGTTTGTCCCGGATTTCAATTCAACTTCCACGTTTCAGACTCCGCAAAAACCATTTTTGAACTATATCTGTCTATCCGTGAACACCAAAACAAACCTGTACCGAACTAGAAGAATGAAATTTGGTATGCGGTCTTTACACCAAAACTGTAACACTTGATTAAATTTCGAAAGAAATCCGTCAACGGGAAGTCTGTTTATCCGTGAAAACGATAATTTTGAGAACACTTTTCAAGAATCATTGACGGCAGAAATAAGTAACATTCGCGAATCCTCTTGGTTGAAACGTTAATAAATGGAAGTACTTGCTGTCTCATTTTTATAATTTGAAGTAAGCAATTTTGGAAATCTTTGTCGATAGAAAAATGTTCATGGTTTAAAATTCAAGTCTCTGTAAGCCAAATTTGCAATTATCCGAGACGATTACTGTCCCAATAAGGTCGGATTATCAAAGTTCTACTGGACATAACTTTTTCACAAAACAAGCCAAAAATCATAGATAAAAATTAATAAAAATACAAGACGAAAAAAAAAAAAAAAAAAAACTGTCACAAAAAAGCGCTAATAATATAGCCAACATTAAAAAAAAATATTCGAATCGCTGAGTCGTGAATATCCAAAGGGGGCAAAAAACACAACAATAACAACTAAATAACTGTGACTGTGGCCGATTGTGTCTGGTAAACACAATTGGCGTCTGTCTGGTTCCGAATCGTGCACGAATTTCCACTTTTATTTCATCTAATTCATTCATCTTAAGTAAGAAAATAATGCCGCCAATTAGCGCGATGAATAAGATTAAATGGAGTTGGTGCTTTGCATACGTAATCCCATTTCGAGAACGGACAACACGATCATAGGGTTGCAACAGAAAAAAAATCTCAGAAGTTCAGTGCTTGGGTCACATTGGCAACGCTTATGTGATGGGCCAATTCATTATAACTAATTTTTTTGTCTTCATGAATTTATTCAATGTATTGTGGCATTATTTTCATTTAATTTGTCGTATTTTACTTTTTAATGTTTTTTAAATTTTTTAAATGTATTATATTTTGTCAATCTGTGTACAAATTAATTATTTAGATAAGTTTCACATAACCTTCCGAACCTGCGTTTCACAATAACTGATATCTGAAACAATTAAGCTGACATTTATAAATTTGAATCCACTTCGTAACTTATTGACTTTTTAGGGTTAAATTTTTATTAAATGAACGCCCAGTTTTGAAGCTATATGAGGGCTATTTTGGGAAGAACTTCGTAATTTTGAATCGTGATTGGATGACAAGGACAACACACACACAGCCAAGCCCATCTCCAAATTTCCACACCACATCAGAGGAAGACGTTTGGTCCCGACGTATTTACCATGCACTATGCCCGCGAACAAGGAGTTTTCAGAGAAATGGGTCTCGAAACAGCGAATCGGTTAATATATTTTGAGTTCAAATGGTCCGAATATAATTCCGCTCAAACAGAGTTATTTTATGCTCACGGGATGAACATTAAATATGAGGCGCCAATTCCATTTTGGAATCCACAGCGTAAGAAAAATTGCAATTAGATGCTGATGATTTGGGGTACTAATCGTCCGATTTCAATGCTGCTGAAATACGAGAACATTCATGTACATGTGATACCCATTAAAAGTGACGCGTCAGCATAATTTAGGAATCCATAGGGCATTATGACGTGATGTCAAACACAATATAAGACTCCGTGAAGCTAGATGCCCGATGACGTACACAGTTGCATTTGTCATGTGACTGTGAGGTCATTTTACAGTAGAACCTCGATTATCCGAGCTGGTTGCAACCGTATAATCGAAAACTTGGTAAATAGAGACCAAATTTAAAACCATGACTTCTTATGTTTCGACAAAGTTTCCCAAAATTGATTATTTGAAAGTATAAAAATAACTCCACAAGTACTACAAGTTTGTTAATATTGGTAGCAATATTAACAAACTTTTTTATTAAATATGAAACTTCTTACAAGTGTTTTTTGAAATATTAATTAGTTTTGACAAGAGGACTCGCGAATGTCATTAATTTTCGCACTGATTCTCTTTAGTTATATTAACGTCCTGTTTTGAAGCAACACGAGGGCTATTTCGCGACGGACCTCGTCATTTTGAACCGCGGTCAAATGACGAGGAAGACACCTGAGCTGGCACTCCCCTCTCCAAACTTCCGCACCACACCAGTGGCCCCCTACTTT
>BGPR01033742.1:0-16828 GCA_013235015.1 Araneus ventricosus | reverse complement strand
ACAAATTGTGTGTAAAGATCAAATACCAAATTTCATCCCTCTCGGTCTAACCGTTTTTGAGTTATCGTGTTCACAGACAGACATGATACCAAAATTGTGTTTTTCGGACTCGGGGAGGTCTAAAACGTGGAGATTCGTCAACATCTCGAGTTCGAATTTTTTGACGATTGCAAGACTTTCTCCTTATACACTTCGTAAACGAAACAGTAAAAAAGTTGGCTTGCAAGTAAGGAATGGAATAAGGATATTAATTTTAATTTTTTATAAATTCTTTTACTGAAAATTGTAGCAGTAAAACAGTTCGTAATTTTCTTTTATAATTTTGAATTTAATTATATAATTGAAATATGTTTCTTAACTGTTTCTGCTTATTTCATTATTGATAATATTTAATAATATCAATTCAGATATGTGTCACGTTGTTAGCGAATCCCATGAAAATAAAATTATCAGCTTCGGGTTGTACTTTCAAGGAATTCAATTGAATGAAAAGACAGCATTAAAATTATTTAGAATTTAATTTGCTTTTATGTGTCGTAAATTAATTTTTTTTTTGTCAGAGTTAAATATTGTTGCATATTTAAGTCCTTTTTTTTCTTTTTTTTTTTACTCTCATTTATATTACAAGATTTTGAGAAGTATGCAGAACAGAAATACGTTTTAGATGGAAAAAAATGAAACAATAATATTTTGGATTTTAGACAGTCATGGTTCTAACTTATCAGAGATTATTCACGTTTCTCCTTCCTGGCCTATCATCTATGCATCATATTTAATTCGATAGGTTTAGTTTAGTTATATTAACGTCCCGTTTTGAAGCAACACGAGGGCTATTTTGGGACGGACCTCGTAATTTTGAACCACGGTCAGATGACGAGAACGACACCTGTGCTGGTACCCCCCTCTCCAAACTTCCACGCCACACCAACAGGAGGATGTTTGACCACTACGTATGATTTAGCGCCCAACAGGCCCCATACACGACGGATCTTCAGTGGAATTGGGTTTCTTTATATATATTATGAATGCTAATCCAAAATGTGTGTGAAAACGACACTCTTCTATTTCTTATAGGTTTTACTGACAATGTATGAAACGCCGGCATTCTATAAAATGCCGGTCATTTTTAGGCAAAGAATGAAATATGATATTTATTATATACTTTCCATAGGCATTGTATATAATACCTAGCCATTCTATAGAATGACAAATGCTATTTAGGCAAAGTATGAAAAAGATCATAAGGCTCTATTATTTACAAGACGTGCATTCCTCAAAAATGCAAATGTTATTCTGAAAAAATAAAAATGCCGTAAAAATTCTTTTATTCAAAATACGTAAAGTAAATTGAAAGTTACACATATTGAAGTTTTTGTCTTTTTTAGTAAAGAAAACGAAATAAAATGTGAACCTACATGTTACATCAAGGAAGGAAATAATTTTATTTTGATTTGCACTTAATTTTATTTCTTATAAAATTGAATGGACGATTTCTTTCATACTTTGCCGCTTTGTCATTTGGGTTTTAATAGAATGCCTAGGAAACGTGCGTGCTTTCCAGTTTTCTGCATTCTATATTCCGGCAACATGTGGATTGATTTGAACTTCCAATTTTCTTTAAAGTATTTTCTGTAAAGCATGGTTCTTTCAAGGCATAATTGCGACTCTTTTTATGTTAGTAAATAATATACGTATAAAAAAATTAAATTTAATTTAACTACGATAAAAAAATCTTCACATGGTGTCATGAAAACTTCAATTCAGCAACAAAATCTCATTAGAAACTTGATATTGTTCTTTTTTGTTAAGTATATATTTTAATTTTATTGTTCATACAAATTAAGCATATAAAATATTTGAAGTCCAAGCATACTGCCTGACGAAAGAAAAATGATAATTTATATGTAAAAATGTTTTAAATCACTTATTTTTACTTTAATAATTATATCTTATGATTATAATTACGGCTATTGTAAAATTCAAAATAGATAATTGAATTACAGTGTATTTTGTTAACTTAAAAAAGGGAAAATTAAATAAATTTTAGCAAAAAAAAAATATTTTAGACTCAATTTTCAAAATGCATATTTCACAGTTCGAGTTGCAGACTTCCGGTCTCAAATTTTTATTTTGATAAATATAATTCTAAAAATGACTTTTTACGGAAAAAAGTAGCCGAACCTGCCGTAAAGCATCCTACTATCATTTTGTTTGCGATAAGGAAACACGTTTAACGGTTTGTAAGAGGAGCTTATTCACCCACCCACCCCTCTTTGCTATTCACGCGTAAACGAAATTCCTCATATACGATTACAACTACATAGTAATACGCATGCGCTCTGATGATATCGTCAACGTTATGTACAGAGAAAATTTTCCAAGATTCAGTCAGAGCGCATGCGCACAACGTTTTTTCAACTCTGAGAAGGCAATGCAGGGTAACAAGATACGTAGGCAAATCGCTTTCACCGAGTTGCGATCAGCGACATCTAGTGTTGGAAGTCGACGTAAAAAACTTTTAGACGACCACGTTAAATGAAAATTTGAAAAGCTCTGATATCGAAACAACACTTCTCGCTAGCGAATAGCGTTCACGCCAGGTACAGAGCTGCCGAGAAATCGGAGTCCTTTTTTCGACCGAGTGAGATCCCAACCGGTTGGAAAAACGGGTACGAGAATCGCACTTTTCGTTAACGGGCGGGAAAAGTGACGTCTCCCAACCCAACCGGGGTACGAGAATAGACCCGCAAAAGTAATGCAAATCAAGTCAAGGCTTTTAATTGTAAACAAAACAAAAAAATCGTATGACAACGAAACGGAAAGATTTTCTTTTTTCCAAGATAGAAAAAGGTGAATGATGGTTCTTGAAAAGAAAATTTTATAACTAAATTATTGAAGTAGATATTTTTATATATAATTGGATATATTGGATTGGATTTTGTTTAAAACTTGTGGATTATGCTATATCTATATTTTTTCTCTGTAAAATCTTCCTGCCATTCTGAAAAATTAGTTTAGAAACTTAGCGGCCTTATTCACCATCGATGGTTAAACCATGATCAGCGGTTAAAAGTGAATTCACACAAACAAGCGAATGCTGACCGAAATGATCAACTGGATGTATACCTTAACTGGCGAGTTGGCTAGAAACTCGTTTTGCTAGAAGGCTGAGGGTAATTTTAAAAATCGCCAACAACAGAGAAATTGAGATACCATGCCAAAATAGCAACCCGCTAGGGTATACATTTGGCGACGCACTTTGGTCAGTTTTCGCATCATCATGGCAGAATCATCATTTAACCGCTGATCATGGTTTAACCATGGATGGTGAATAAGGCCGTAACTTTAGAAACCTAAAATTTAGAAAACCAAAGTTGGCAACTGTTACTAAATCAAATATTATTATTCACTGTCACTTGTGACTGAAAATCAGGTTTGGAAAAATTTTTTTTTATTGCGCTGTAGATTAGTTCTTCGAAATTGCGAAATTTTCTCACTAACTTTATATTTGTATCTTATATAACTAAAATGTATTAAAATTTTATGTAGACTATTTTTAAAAGTGCAAAGAAACTGTGTAAGTTAATAAGATTAATCTCTTCTGTCAGTCTTGGAAAGTATTTATTTTGTTTGACTACAATAAGATTCCGTTTATATTTAGTGTTTTTTTTTAAATGTGAGTTTTTCAGCTTTATAAACCTGTTGGAAAGTTGTCAGAATTAAATAAAATCTTAAGTTTTTATACGTATTAAAACTTTTTGAGGATGCCTTTATTCCAAGACATAGAATGAGCATCCTACTTCATTTTGATGCGATTGCAAAGGGCTTGAATTCTTATATTGATGCTTTGAAATATTGTGGGCGATTTTATCTTGTGACATTCGAAATACTGCTTGTGAATGACGAAAGGATTTGATTTTAATGCTCAACATTCTATTTAAATTTTGACAGAATATTTTAGTTTCTGACTTTCCATTGCATAAGTGAGATTTAGAAAGTATTAATGTTTTTGTTCCATGCATAAAATTTCGCAACTAGAAGTTTTTATTTGTAAAGTTACTTGTGAAGAAACTTACTTGATTAAATTATTGATTTTTTAATAATACTACCAGCAAGGGGTTTTAAATATTTCATTTTAAATATAGCCATAACAAGTCTTTGTGTTGTAAATTAGTAATTTCATATGTCAACTGATAGACAGGCTGGATTTTTGAAAAACAAATTGTATTTTATCAATTTAATGATGTTTCTATTTCCAGAAAATGCCTATATTGTATTCTGTTGTTGCTCATGGGAGCACTGTGTTAGCTAAATATGCTAGGTGTGCAGGCAATTTTTCTGAAGTGACTGAACAAATTTTATCCAAGATATCACCAGAGCAACCAAAACTCACCTACTCGCATGGAAGGTATATATTTTTTTTATCATTTTTAATTTATGTAAATTTTATCTTACTGTGTGAAATCTTACCTTGAAAGGATTTAAATGAACCTCAGTGGGATTCAGGAATTTTTTGCCCAATCCTTAGAAATTTTTTCTTTTCTACTCCTGGAGAATTTAGGTTGTTTTCATGAAACTTATTTTCTGAAAAAAAATTCCCTGTTATATAAACTGTTCAGAATGATATTGTCTCCCATGGATTATTTAAAATGCTTTTTGTCATTCGGTACTAAAATAAAATGATTAAGTTGTAAATAAATGTTTGGAATTTCATTAAAAAATTTTACAGAAGTTGTATCTTTAATTTTTAAAATCCTGCAGTCAGATTAGAAATGAAATAATTCATTGAATCATCTGACTGGAGTTATGCTGTAATATGTAGGGTCAAGTATCCTTAATGTTAGGGTTACTTGACCCTAACATTAAGGATACTTGACCTAGGTGAATACCCTAGGTGATTTCATGAAATATATTTATTATGTAATTAAATGACTATCAACTTAGCATAAGTACATTTTCCGTTCTTAAAAACATAGGACTAGGTGGGGTGAAATGGGTAGTCAAAATATATGGCTTTTAAAACAATAGATCTTTAATTATATTTGTAGTTTTTTGAGTTGGGTATTATTGTTAACTGTTCTGACTTCCATTCCTGAACTAATATTTTTTCACTGTTTCTTTACAAACAAGTGATAACACATTAAACTGAAGTGGACAAGTTTATGCTATAAGTTACGTGTTCTAACTTTCACTACCAGGACCAGATTATTGAGGAATTCTTATTATAGTGGCATATCTTTTTTCTGGACATTTCTGCTGTTGTTTCAACTTGCAGCTGAGGGGAAAAAAATCTTTTTTTAATCTCGTATTTAGAAAATGGGTATCTGATTAGGCTAAACATTCTGCATGTGTAGGATAGATACAGCATGGTGTTTTTCTTTAAATAAATAATTCATTTATGATAAATTGAATATTAATGAAACAAAAATTCCTTATTGTAACTAGTTAAAAAAAATCTGCACCTAAAGGATGAGGAAAATTGCCAGGTTTTTATCTAGAAGTTGGAACACATGTAATTTGTTGCCAATATGGTTACCTGAGAAATCAAGTGGATTAGTTCCATTGGCAACCCATCGGCTAGATCGCTTGCGTCATGGCAAGCTTTTCTCATTTTTGAGTTGTTTACATACTATGCAGATTTTTATAACACTTGAAATATTTATTAAATATTTAATTAAATAATAAAATATATTTTAATTAGGATAATTTCAATTAGTAAAAAAATGACAAGTAGAACTTGGGTTTATTTAGCGATTATATATTTTTCCGATCGCATAATTGATATTTTTTCTTTGCCTTATAATAAAAATCGTTTGCCTGGAATTCTTGAAGTTACTTGGTCATATTTTGAAATGCTGTCTTCACCTGCATGATGGTTTCTTTGATGCGCCTCATTGTTCATTTTTCTTTTTCGTATATTAAGAGCGTTTCCTCCCAAGTGCAAATATCAGAACTGAGTAAATCTTAACTTTTTACTATTACTTGTTTTGCTGCTTCATTAGAGTAATTAAAGGAAGCTGATTTCATACATTCACTAAGCTAGCGAAGCTACTAGAATCCCTCTTTGCTGAATGCAAAGCCGTTGATGTTTTTTTTAAGTTAAAAAAAATTTGCCCGGTGCCCACTTCAGATGCCACAGGCATCACGAGCACAATTTCTCCTGCTTCATTAGAATAATTAAAAGTAACAGATTCCTTACATTCAATGAACTAGGAAAACTAGTAGTTCTGTTGAATGTCTGTATTTTAAACAGGACAACGACAAACCACAAATGCAATGGGTTCGAACAAAGATTAAACTTTAAACAATTAACTTTTAACTGTGTCCAATGTACATATGTTTACTATTAGCATCCATCTTGCTTTGGCATGCTGGCGCCAATTTAATAAGAGTGTGTTCTAACTTGTAGATTTCAACCAATTGCCAGTTTTCTGTCATGAGGAGGAGTGCATATTTGTTTAATTTTTTAAATTTATGGCAAGATCTGGTTATCAGAGGGGATCTAAAGTGTATAGTTAAAAAACTTAAAAGCAATTCCACACAAAATAACTTTCTTTGACAGATGCCAAAAGTTTGTAACCAGATGTTTCTGTTTTCTCCGATATTCCTTCAAGTTCTCGGAACCTATCTTTGTCTCCACCTCAAGAGTGTAGATCAAAAAGCACAATTCCAACATACAAAGATTTGAAATGTGTAAAATTGTCAGCAATATTGCCAAAAGCTTCAAATTTCATGACTGCATACATGAATAATTGTAAGCAAAAATGGAAATGTGTGCAGACAAGTGCTGGTGAAATTTTAACAAGTGAAGATGTCATAGAAAGGCTAAAAATTTGAAGAGAAAATAGCACTGTAATTTCCTTGCAGAAGTATCTGGAAATGACATAACTGAAAATACAGCTGTGAGACAAAGTCTAAAAGTAGATGTCTGGGTAAAAGCATTAGATTTGAGGGAGAAAAGCAAGTTAGGATTCATTGGCAAAATTGTTGTACCTATAAAATGAAATAATTTGAAAAATTTAAGATGGGCAACTTTTATTTTTCTGGCTGTAGATGACACAAATTATATGAAAGCTGATCAAACAATAAAAATTTTGAATGAGCTACAATTTAATAGCAGAGGTCATTAATTTTTTGAGGAATAAAAGATATATCTACAGAATCAGATGTTGGGAAAAAAACTCTTATTTTTTGCCAAATTTACTGTATAATTTGAGCTTTTTAAAATAAATTAATCAAATATTTTTAAATCTGACTTTTACTGTCATTATATCACTGTACTGTTACAAATATATATATATATAAGCATTTGCTACTGTATCAGATTTGCATATCCATTTTCACAAGGGTGGTGTAAAATGGGTATACAAAACATATGGTTAAAAACTATCTCCCAGCAAACATACATATCAAATTGCTAATGAAACTTTCTTATTTTTACTTTTAAGATGTGGTAATGTATAGAAAGAAGAAAAATGGTTTAAAAAAGTAATATTTTGACAATACTTTTTAAGTGAAAAGCTAAAAGTAGGGTATTTTCTTCCCATTTTACCCCACCTGACTCTACATATCCTTTTATTATGCTAACTATTATTTTCGAGAAATACAAGAAAAATTGAATGTAGAGTCGGGTATCCCTAGTTTCTCCTAAAGTAGGCAGACTAGGACGCTGATAATTTTCCTTTTTAGAAATATATACAAAAAGTCTAATTTGAAAAGAATAATATAATGCAAAATTATTTCTGGGAAATAATTGCAATAAATTTAATGAGGTTAGTGGATTTAAACATTGAATTTTACATTTAACTTTTATCAATGAAAAACCATTTTGAATGTTCTGAATTGATATATGCTTTATGATTATTTAGATTGGAAACTGGTGGATTTCATAAGCAAATAGTGAGGAAAGTACTGCACTTAATTTCATTAGCTTAAAATTATTTCATGTCAAATGTTTCAATTAACTATAAAGAAATGCTAATGTTTCAATAAACTATAAGGAAATGTTGATGTTTCATTTTTGTTATTTGCCACGGCTGTTTGTTATTCAAACTTCTGCGCTGAATTAAAGTAATAAGGTTGAGTGCCTTAAACAATTTGAATAGCCTACATTTTATAATTAGGAGCTATTAATTTGATTAACATAATAAATATTAAAATTATTTAATTCTGTGTGTAAAGACGGTTAAAACTGTACCACTCTTCTACTCAAGACAATTGTAGAATTAGTGGAACTTAACTTCTCTATTTAACATAGTTATTTTTAAATGTGAAGATCATTTTTGTGTGGGCACAGATGAGACATTCTAGAAACAAGAATATTTTTGCTTAAAATTTTCTTATTTAAAATCCACTGATATTATGTTGCACTTTTTCCTCCACATTAGAAACCTTGTATCTTGTGCTGCAAAAAATAAATTTACTACAAGTGTAAATAATTTAATTATATATGTTCTTTTTTAAGTTTTTACAATGATTTTATGACACACTTCTATGAATCATCTGACATTTTGGGCTGACATATATATAACAGCTTAATTACAAAAGTCATTCTTCCCACCGTAACTCAATATTACTTGAAAGAGTCAATATACCTCAATTTTTTCTTAGCTTTTTTTTTATGTGTGCATTTCTGGTGCAAATAAATTTATTACAAGTGTAAATAATTTAATTATATATTCTTTTTTAAGTTGTTACAATGATTTTATGTCTCGCTTCTATGAATTATCTGACCTTTTGAGCTGACATATATATAATAGTTTAACTACAAAAGTAATTTTTGCTACTGTACCTCAACATTACTTGAAGGAGTCTATACACCTCAATTTTTTCATAGCTTTTTTTTTATATGTGCATTTTTGGCACTATAGAAAGTATCTTCTTTTAATTGCTCTTTTTTGTGATTTTTTGAAAATTCTGATGTCTTCTGAATAATTTCTCTTCTTGTGTTAAGTAATTAAGATTTGTAATTTTGCTTACTAACATGTAAGATTTTAAAATATTAATTGCTTGTTTCCTTTTGTTAAATTTTTTGAATAAAAATTAATGATTTTCCATCCTATAACTTTGTTTTAAATGAGAAGTGAACATTTTTATTCATTGACCCATAGATTTAAAATGTTTTTATAACTGCATATTTAACTCTATCTGTTAAAAATGTTTGTATTATAACTTCATTAAATTATCTAAATTAAAAAACTATCTTTTTACTTTTTAGATATTTTTATGTATGTATTTACATTGATATGCAGTTGTAATTTTAATTGATAATTCTTATGTAGGTTGCTTGTACTTAAAATTTTAAGGTATTATAAATATTATTTAAAATAATATAACTACTAAAATGTTCATACTTTCACAGTTATTTGTTCCATTATATCTTGGAAGATGAAATCATCTACCTCTGCATAACAGATGATGTAAGTTATTTTTAGATCATCACTTGTATTTTTTATAGGTTTTTAAGTTTATAGTGCTGATTTATGAATACTCTGAAACTGGTTGAAAATGTCTGAATATCTAAAACTTAAGAATAAATTTCTTTCATGGTAATGCAATTATTTTTTATTTTTAAATACTGGCCTCCAACTGGTTTGCTGCAATTATTGGGTGTGAAAATTTTCAATAAAAATCTTTGTGCTTAGTGAATGGTCCCTTCAGCAAAGTATTTTTTTATTTCAAATCCTGATAGACATACAACTTGTTTTATTTTAGAAGCCTTAACTTTGTTCTGTTCATTGTGCACTTGCCAATTTTCTGTCGTCTCATGTTAAGTTTGGACATTAACCTGAAACAAAAAGTGATTAAACTTCAACTAACCCAATAACTTTTTTGCTGAATCTAAAAATGTTCATAAAATGTAAGTGAAATCATTGGAGTTTTTTTGTGTAATATCAAATATGTTTTATAATTTTTTGTAGTATCTTGGAGAACTTTTGTTTAGTGATTCAGTCAAATATTTAGTGCACTATAATAAGAAAGCAAAACTTCAAGCTTAAAGAGCAATAATATATTCTTAGATATCCAGTTACATTACACAGGAAAGCACAGGAGTGTTAAAAAAAACATTCAAACTGTAAAAAAAATTTCACCATTGCTTACTTTTAAAGTTAAACCTTGTCTATAATTAACCAGAAAACTAATAAAAATAAAATTAAAATAATTTAAACCATACTTTAAAAAAAGAAACCTATGCAGTATACATAAAATAAGCCAAATCTAGATACCTTGGCTATCAGCTATAGAAGAAAAACACAGGATAAAATATTTGTAATAATAATGGAAATTATTTGAATTCCATATCATTCCAAGTGTTGGTGCAAACTATACCGAAATATATTTGTAATGATTTAACTTTTTAACCTTCTTTAGATTCTCTTTTTAACGCCACTTCATTTTTAATTACTTTTACTTCAGTCTTAGAGAACCATACTTCTACTTTAACTTCCAGAGTCACGACTTTCTTTGGGCAGTCAAAATTTTCCAAGTATTTAAGCTCTCTGTGTTTTGTTAATGCTCTTTTTTCTAACCATATAAGTTGCTTAGTAAGACATGCCGTTTTTGCTTGTTTATTCTTCACTTCTGGTGATGGATGTTCTTTAATTTATGATTACATTATCTATTTAAAATAACATGCATTATCTTCTTTAAAATGCATAAATAGAAGTTAGGTCAACAACTCCTTTTTTTTTTTATTTAAGATGCTTGTTTACACCTCACCTAAAGAATGATGTTACATTTTTTTAAAAACTTATTAAAATAAAAGAAAGCTGTACGGCGGCTAAATTAGTATTGTATAAAGGATAATGTTTTGAATTTCCAGATGGTGTAAAAATCATTTTTATGCTATATTTTCTGAAGTTATTCAAAAATGCCAAATTTTTTCTTAATTTTTAATAAAAATTCAATTAAAATTTTAAAAAACAGCTCTGAGGTACACATTCTCACCATGTGAAGTGTGTTTGTGTTAAATTTTGTAGCTCTGTTCAAATGTACTGTCAGGGCAGGAAGAGATGTACACCTTAATTAATTTTGGTTAACCTGGAGTTTAGGGTGCGTACTCACTTCATTTCCCTTAAGCTCGCCAAGAGAGAGAGTGCCAGAACATTTGTTTTGGTTTTTGTTGAAAATATTTTTGGCATCGTTTGCGCGTGCTCCAGTAGTGATTTGTTTACCGGCCTACGGTGCATGCCTTTAATTTCATCTATTTCCATTGGTACACTGTCTGCTCTCTTCTATTTGATTGGTCGGCTTACGAATTTTAATAATTCTTCGTTTAGAATTTTTGGCAATAGATTTTTTTCAATAACCATTTGCTTCTCTTCTAACAGATTTTTGTTCTTCGAATTTGCTGATTCTCTTTCTGTGTGTTTCTCATTATGGCTTCCAAATATCGAACAAGGAATGTTTTTTTGGAAACAATGGTTCCCTTGCTACGTTTCATCGTCTTCAGACATCGTGTTTTTCCTGTATTCGTGCTTTCCCTGTGTGTTCCGTTTCTCAATGAAAAAGCGAAGCTACGAGGGGCCCACCTTGCTGAAAGCGAGGCCACTGGTGTTTTTTTAAGTTAAAAAAAAAGTTGGCCGGTACACACTCGCAATGCTGAGAGCAGTGTGTGCTCAATCTCTCATTTTGAGATGCCGTAGGCTTCGAATGCGCAGAGACCTATAAAAAACTCGCTGCACATCCTAAACAGTGTTTGGTGGCAGCAAATAAAATTGCGCCAAAGAAAATTGGCGAGAAAATAGTATGCACCCTAAATTCCAGGTTTACCTTAATTTTTGTAAATGATATTTGTTCAGGAAGAAATGTGCACCCTAAGTTATTTTCTACAAGAAACAAGTTTGGTACCTTATACTAAATTATAAGGAAATTTTGCATGAGAAATTATTTGAGATGTTACAACCTTTCAACTCATGGGTCATTCCAGTGAAAATGGTACAAATCATGTCCAACATTTTAGAATTTTTTTTGGAAAATGTAATTACTAGCAATTAATCATATTTTTCTATTTATTCTTCATTTAATTCTGTATCATTGGGTATTTCTTGTTTTGACTTGTATGACTTATGAAGGTGTAATAATTTTTTTTTATGTGGAACAAGAAGGAAAAATCTTGATGTCCCAACTACAAATTAGTAACAGTTAAAAGGTCAATTAAGAAACGGAATAAATTCTATAATAATATAAAATATCAATTACATTGCATCTCTTTCACAAAAAGAATTTTAACAATAAAATGTGTTAATTTTTTTTGCAATGGAAAAAAAAAAAAAATGTCCAAAGATGTTTTGTTTTGATGCGTCCACTCTGTTACAACCATTTCAAAAATGTAATTAAATTGAATTTGGTAGCACTTTTGAGGTGCCTAAGTAGTGCAAATTCCATTCTTGGTTAGTCATTTTGAATTCAACAGTCAAAAAGCAAAGTAAAACACATTTTTTTCTCTGGTAATTAATTTGCCTTATTGAATGTCTACTATGTTACATTCATATTAATGATAGAAAAAGAAGAAAAATCCTGAAATTCCATATAAAGAAGTAATTTTAGAATTATTTTTTCATTTTATATTTGTTTCTTAATTGTTTATTATTTATGATTAGAAATAGAATAATAGAGTAAATTTATTTTAAGCAGTTCTGAAAATGTGTTTTTGGACAATATTTTCTGTAATAATTACTAATTATTATATAATATTTATGAATATATAACTGATATAATGTTATACATATATAATAATTATTATGAACACATACAATAACTATTTAAATACTCATTAATAATAGCTATGAATATTTTTATCTTTAAAATGTCCTTAATTATATAATTATTAATAAATAAAACTTGAATGATCAGAAACAAAAGCTGTGAAAGACGTTAATTTTTTTTCTGATAGTCCCAACAATCAGTACAGACAGAAAAAATTATACTTGTTTGATAGATATGTATCAAATCACAGATTTCACTTTTTTGAAGCAAACTATGGAAAAGGTGCAGCTTTAAAACAAATAGTGCACCATTATTGGTGCAATATTAAAATGAATAGCTGACAGAGATTAGTAGCTTCTGGAAAAAATGTTTCTAATCCTAATCAATTATTTACAATGTTAAGGAACTTCACAACTATAAGATTGTATCAGATAACATATAAAGAAATAGAATCTGTAGCCAACATTATTCAAGCAAAATACGTGTACTGAAAGGTATTGTGTCTGTTCACCAAATGGCCGCAACAGGAAATGGCCTATTTCTTTATTGAGAAGTATCATGTTTTTGCGAGAAAATCTTTGTTGCTGTTTTGAGGAAGAAAAAAAAAAAGTTATGCTTGCCGGATTGAAAAGATTATTAAATCGAGAATTAAAAAATATAAAGACTTGGACATCTTTTCCTCTGCTTCATCAGGAGAGTCTTTGATGATGAAGAACATAAGGGGAGTAAAGTAGCAAGTGAAGAATGTGTAAAATCGGATGCATACATGCTCGTTAAATTTCTGGGTGATGGTGTAAGAAATTTAACTTAAAAATATGTCATTGCTCAAAATGATATTGAAGAAGATGGTGAAGTGATGAGCATAATGATAAATGAAGCAGAAAAAAAAATATTTAAAACTGTTGATGAGGATATTTCCTATGTTCATTTTGACCAAATTTTAATATTCTACCTGAACCAAAGTTTAAATTGATAGGTGGATGTTTATACTATAAATTCCCATATGCTATTCATGTTTTCCAAAAAACTGAACATGTTTATGACAAAAATTGAATTTAATGAAAAAAAATATATATAAATAAAATGTTAGTCTATTTTCCTTGCATAAAATTACAAATTAATCCTATCTACTACAGATATGTCCACTCTGTTAAACAGAAGTATATTTATGATTTCAACATAAAAAATCAAATCATTTTAAATTAGAGTTTTAATCTGTTTAGAACTATGTAATTTTTACCTGGAATGATGTAATTCTGATTTTATTTAACTCTATTTAATGTGATGAGCTTTTGTATGTGTAGTTTTTTAAAATTTTTGCATTTTGGTGTATGAAAAATAGCAATAAAATGTAAGAAATGCCTTTATCAGGAAATTTTACTAATTTAATTTTAATATTTGTATGAAAGAAGTGTTCATTTGTTTGTATTGCTCAAAATGTTTTGAAAAATAAAAGCAGATTTTTGTAATTTAATGCAATATTTAAATGTGTAAGAGAGTGGACAAAATCTCCCATTACCAATAAAAAAAGCTATAAAAATCTGATATTAGTGCTAAGTTTAGCTAATTAATTTCTAGAATACAGATAAATTCAATCTTTTTGCTATTATTTGACATTAATTTTAGTTAGATTAGTTGACTTTGAAAAGAAAATTGAAACATCAAATGTACCATTTTCACTGGAATGATCCTCATGATAAAAAATTTAGCCTTTTAGTTATTTAATTAAATTGTATTTCAAGAATGAATAGGAAAAGAATTGTATTTCAAAATTGGTTAATGATGAAAAAATTTAGGTTTAAAATTTTTTAGGTATTTTATATAACTATTTCATTTCTATTTCCAGCACTTTTTATTATTGATATCTTTTTGTATATATGTGTGCGTAGGATATATTTTAGATCCTGAAAGTATGCAAGCATGAATTTGAATTAATTCATCTACTAAGGTTTACAAAATCGTACTAATGCTTAGAGTGGTGGCTACTGAGCTCTTTATGTACACATGGGTATTGTGTGTATTGGTTAACTTTAATATGTCCTAGTAGTTGGCTAAAATACAGCGTATTTTGTGTTCATCTGCATGAAAAACTTTTGAGTATTAAAATTAAGAATTTTTTAACAAAGTAACTGTAACTGTGCTTTGGAATTAAAGAAATATCTTGTTACACTTCCCCCTTTTTTTTAATTCTCTATTGTATTGGATTATTTTATACAACCTAAGATTATTAAATTATTTTGAAATACAGTACTTTTTGCAATTTAATACAAATGGGTAATACATAAAATATGTATGAATTGAATGCTTTCTTGTTTTGTGTCATTTTCAATTAAATACAAAATAAATGTGTATTTTTTTAAAGTGAATCTTGAATTCCTTTATTAACAGGATTTTGACAGATCGCATGCATTTAGTTTTCTGAATGAAATCAAAAGAAGGCAAGTATTTTATTTGATAATATTTATTGTTAGTTTGTTATTATATGTACTTTTAAAATATTGCCTTTATGCCATAGTATCAATGCATATAGGCTTTAATAGCAGACAATATGTAATCAGAATCTAGCATTTAAGCTGTATATGGTTGCTTTAAAGCTCTCAAATTTCAGTTAATGTGCAGTTTAAATGCTTGTTCTGATTGTAATACTGTATATTTGATTTGGTACTTTTTTCTGTCATAATTGAACATAAATTAATCTTGATGTAACACTTGAGTTCTACTAAAACTTAGTGTAAAAAGTTATTTTGGTTTAAATTTTAAATTGTTTTCAATGAGTTTTTCTGCTTTAATTTAAAATTTTCTTGCCAAAATACAGGATTTTCCCTTGTCACTTTGGTGTTGATCTTCATTAGTAGAAATAGATTACTGAATTAAAAGAAAAAATACAAGCAATTTGTTTTAGTGTTGTGTATTAAAAGTTTCTGTTAAGCATTGTGCGAGTAAAAGGAGGCGTGGTAGGGGATTCAAGGGGAACAGCAATAGACAGACAGAAGAAAAAAGTTATATTTATTCGAAGCAACTTGCTTCTCATCAAAGATAAAATCACTTCTCATAAAAAGAAAACCACCAAATAAATCTGCAGCTCTCAAAGCTATCGGAGCAGTAGGTAGCAGAGCGGCGTTGTATATTCAGTAAACAAACATACTTATAAAGAGAAACAAATTTGCATACAATGGACAGAAATAACAAAAACTACTGTTTATGCAAATATATCCTCTTATGAGAGCTAGAAAAATAAAGAAACTTGTCACTTCGTTGTCACAGTGAGTAGGAGATTCCAGTCACTATTTGAAACTTCTTAATTAGAAGTAGTTGGCACTTTTGTTAAGGCAAGTTTCATCATGTAATATTCATACTTAAATACAAAGTTAGAGGGGGGAATGTTTCTTGACAATGTATACAGATGATCAATATATATATATGGACAATGTATATGATATGGATATATATATTTTTGCCTCTATATTATTGCTTATTTTACTTGGCTATTATTGTTAATTATTTCTAATATTTTTAAATATATTTTATGAAGTTACTAGTAGTATTTCAGAATTTCCTAAAGAAAACAATTATAGGGCATTTAAATTAATTTATTAAAGTTTTCTTTAAAATGCTTATCCTATTTTATTTCCCTTTCAGTTTTAAAGAAAGGTAAAGGATAACAGCATTGCTGTGTCCAGACTTTATTTTAAAATGTTGGTATTTGTATATACTTTATTAACTTTTATGCTTTCTGATATTCTTTGATACTACTTTTAAGATGAAAACAAATTTGAAAGAAACAAAAATCACACACACACCAACCAATTTCTGCTTCTTGCATATTATCCTGAACTGAATTTCATACAACTTCTTTGATTTAGTTCTCTTTATTTTCTCTCAATTTTTTCATTTTGATTTAATTCTCTTGATCTGACATTCTTGTTACTTGATGGTATTGTATAGATAAGATATGTTCGGAATTTAATATTATTCTGATAATAAGTAAATTTTTATTGTAGTTGGAGCATTTGTAAATTACATTTAATAATTTTTAAAGAGAGAAATAAAATTAATTTAAAATAAAAATAGTTGTTAATTCTCATTAATTATTTTGTATTAAAAATTTTCTGAAGTGTTT
>BGPR01033741.1:0-16828 GCA_013235015.1 Araneus ventricosus | reverse complement strand
TTATTTTAAAAACTTCTCTATCTTCTTTTACTTCATTTTTTATGACGTGGGCAAAAAATATATCCATGGTCTTTAATGACATTTATAAAAAATGAAAGAAGGAGATCTAAGAATTTGGTCAGTATTGTTAACGAAACTTCAACATTCTAAAGAATTGGAGATGGAGACTATTCCTGTAAACTTCAAAAAAAAAAAAAAAATTAAATCTTGGTATTCATCCAAAAGTGACAAAATGTGAGTAAAAAATTCACAACTATGCATTATAGTTGCGTTTTATGTTGAAAAGCAGGCAGAAACAAAATAATGCACTTTAAGCAATTTAACTGTTCTCACGTTTCTTTCAACGGAAAACTTGTTTTGCATATAAATCATTTCAAAATGCCACAAAAAGAGTTCTCTCAACGACATAATAAATGAATGATCATTTTGTGTTGAGGTCACATCGCAGATTTTTTTTTTTTATATAGGGGAGATAGTAATACATTCCGTTGAAGTGAGATTTTAAAGTTCTGAGATAAGAAGAAACTATACAGGGTATCCATATTTATCCTGGTCCAATAGCTAATTTCTAAACCGTTAGAGGTAGACATATAGTTCCAAGTGGAAAAATTCTTTAAATGAAGGGAAGAATTATAATTTATGTGTTTCGGGTCAATAAACATATTTCTGGAAACGTTACAAATTCTAATTTTTTATGCGGTAACTCGGTCATATTTAGTAAAATAATCTTCACACACTACCATTTTAACCCTCTCACACAGAGCGGGGCTGTCGTGGTCGGTCTAAAGATTTCCCCCTAACAACGACGAAGGCCTCTCTAAGGCGGTGGGCTTCTTTTGAGGGGAGGTGAGGTTCTGAGATCGCTTAGGAGATAAGGGAGGTAGGGGGTCCAATTATCCTCGCCAACCACAACTTATTCACCTGCGCCTTAAGGGAAGGTTATAGCAGGGGGTAGGTTGGTGAGGTAAATGACCACGAAGGTTGGGAGAGTCCAATTCATGTCGCTTTCTCTCCAAATTTCCCGGTTTCAAAGGGGCTAGAAGAAAAATGTCGCGTCGGGATTAAAGAGTTAAACAAAAAAGTTCCATCCAGGGACCTCGACGAGCAAGTGTTGCGCATTTATTGGTTGATCGTCTTCGAGGCGAATATTGAATTGAAGTAAAGTCGACTAAGTCAGCGATATTGAAAGCTCTAGAAGTCGGTGCGTTTTAGTCACTGAAGAGTGGAATTTTTTTCGTTTAAAATGTTAGTGATTTGAAGAATATTTTGCTAAATATGACTAATAGGATCGGGGGACCTTATAAATAGTTAGAATTCGTAACTTTTTCCGAAATATATTTAGTGACTCATAAAAATATATAATTCTTCCCTTCACTTAAAGCATTTTTCCAACTCTAACTATATATCTATCTCTAACGGCTTATAAATTAGCTATTGGACCACGATAAGTGTGGACACCCTGTATATTCTGATTTCAGACACTGGTAAACAATTCACGAGCTTTGCTCTATTTTTAAATTTTTTTATTTATTTATATTTTTACATTCTGACAAAAGATGCCGCTTACTACAAACTCTTCCATCTTTAATAATAAACGTTTTAAAAGTTATGAGGGTGAAGCTACATGCTGATAGAATTATTTTTTGAGCAATATTTAACTAATTCCTTCCTGAAATATATCACTTCTCTTCAAAGCAGGATTGTTCATTGTTTGACCTCTAATCCATTCATATACGACGATTCAATATATTTTTTGAAGATAAATTCGACAAACAATCGAAAATATTTTTTCCGTAACTCACAAATCAATAATTCCTTCTTAGTCTTTACGGATATTTTGTGTTACAAAAACTCCAAATCAAAAGAAGTTTCCTTTTTTCCACGTCTGTCCTTCGGGTGCTTGTTTTAACCCTCCGAGCGGCGCAAACGTCCTTTTTCGTTCTTCATGTTCAGTTCAAAAGCGGATAGCTAGTATTTATATTTTTATTTATATTTTCTTAAACAATCATGGCTAATGTATTCTTAAGATTTCAGAGATATAATTAAATACAAAAAAGTTCTATTTATTTACTTTAATAACTAAGCTTTCTAACCTGATAGATAAAAGTTCAAAATAATTGGGCGCTCAGAGGGTTAATGTCTCAGCTTCAGAAAGTAGGGCCCAAGGTTCGAAACCTGATCCACCAAAGAACCGCCATGTAAGCTAGCGTAGTGTGTGATTGGGAGCATGCGGAAGAGCGCAAGTGTGGAGAGGATGGATGCCGGCTCAGATTTCGTCCTGGCTCAAAATTATGAGGTCCATCCGAAAACAGTCCTCATGTTGCTTGAAAATGGGTAGCAAATATTACAAGATTAACTAAATTTTTTAATTAGATGTGGTTAGAAATTTAATTTTCGGTTATATGTTCTTGGATAAAATTCTTGATAAAAAGTTTAAAAACGAAGATATCGCATACATCATTATGAAACAGATAACATTTAAAATAACAGGGGCTACATTTAAAAAATTATTTTAATAAAATTTAATAAATGAAATGTAATGTATCTGCATAGAAGCGATTTTTCATTAGATTGCACTTAGTAAAATAATAATTTAATAAGTGTTTTTATAATGACGATAACATTAAATATCTCGCAAATAATTTCTGTGAGGATGAATAAATTTTTTTTTAAAATTTTTAAAAAATGTGAAGAAAAACAGATATAGATTACCTAACAAAGACATTATTCTGAATTAAATTCAGAAACTTTGTGTAAAAGAAAACTAATTGCCTCAATGCAGTAACAAATGCAGTTGCATATACAACTCTTCTCAATTTTGCATTGTCTTTTTTACTAAACCAATTTCGACTCACAATAAAAAAAATCGAGAGGAGGCTGTCTCTGCGAAATGGCCGCTTGGATTGAGGGGTGTAGACTTACTTACCTTACTCAACTGGGACTTTATGTGACTAAAGTAGCTCTATGTGAGTCTATGTATAGTCTATAGTGACTGTTAGTCTAGTGTGACTATGTGACTCTATCTATGTAAAATTCTTCGTGATTTTCACAAAATTTTCAACTCGACTGTGACTAAACCGTAATTACAAATTCTAATTTTTTTTTTCATTCTTTAATGTCTACCTTTCTCTGTTAAATGAAACTAAAACCAACTCTCTATGTTATTTGGTTGAGGGGCTATAAGCATTTAACTTTAGCACGAAATTCGACTTAGTTCAACAATTTTTGAGTAATATTTCGCGCAATCGATGAATGAATTGCCTTAGTCTGCGTGCGCGCGCATCGGTCGCTGTGACGTCATCAAACTTTTCGTGATTTTCACCAACTTTGCGGCTCGACTGTGACTAAACCGCAATTCCAAATTCTAAAATTATTTTTGCTATCTTCAGTGTCTACCTTCTTCTGTTAAATGAATCTAACACCAACTCTCCATGTTATTTGGTTGAGGAGCTATAACTGTTTAACTCTAGCGTGATAAACGGCATAATTTTTTCCTTTCCTGACACGCCATTAGACCACTTTGGAGAGACTTCAGTTTATGTGGAAAAAAGTTTATTCTCTTTAGAACTCTACAGAAAAGCGAAGAAATAAAACAGGCGACGTTTTTATTGAAAGAAAGCTTAAATGCTCAGTTGTACTGCAAATATTTAATGGCATGACAGACAGAAAACATTACGCAGTAAACAATCTACGAAGTACAAACTTTTTTAATTTACATATGAGGTCAGGACTGCATTCTGTCAGGCCTATAAAAATTGGAATTCCTTAAATTCCAAGAGCAAAACTTCTTGAATTTTTTTCATACTAGTGCTCGAAGTTAAGGAAGAAGACAAAGGCATTGGAATCTCAATACAAAAGGCCTACACCTATATATTTGGGGGAAAAGTCATAAAAATTCCCACCATATTTCTAAAAACATAATTTCGACTTTTACGATTGAAAATACGTTTTAGGATCCCTTTTTATTCCTGCGAGCCAGTAAAAATTCCAATATAACTTTTTCTCAAAGCATTGATTTTTTTATTTCATTTTTTAAGAGAAATAAATAAAACGAGTAAACTGTCTTTTTCTTGCCGCAGTCTTCGCAGTTTTTGGTTCAAGATCTTGAACTGTATTTGATCATAAACACTAATT
Source organism: Araneus ventricosus (assembly GCA_013235015.1). NCBI lineage: Eukaryota > Metazoa > Arthropoda > Arachnida > Araneae > Araneidae > Araneus > Araneus ventricosus. The sequence goes on along the minus strand of BGPR01033741.1, from coordinate 12,694 downwards.
TTGAAATTATGATTTCTTTAATGGGGACTTGGAAAAAATAGTATAAAATATATTGAGTCAAAGCATCGCTTAATCCTAGCATTTTAGTACTATTTTTAAACCCCTGAGAACTTGTTATATGTTTGAAACGAATGATTTCAAACGAAATTATATTTTTCTCGGTTTTATTTAGTATTTTTAGCTATAGGTGAGATTCGTGGCAATAATGTTTAATGATTTTTGTGATGTTGCAATAAAAGTTTTAATGTTGCTTAAATAAAAATAAAGATTTGAAATCTCACAGCTTAAAATTTGAAAGCATGAGAATTAGGGAAAAAAATTCAAAAGCAAATTCAAGGTTATTTATTTATATTGTTATATAAATGTTTGTTGGAAACGTTTGTGTGATTGTTTTTTAACCAATCATAATATATCTAGGATAAAGATTTAAATATAATTCAAAGTTAAATAAATTAAGTTTAAAACTTAAAATGTAATTATTTTATTTTCATATTAAACTTCACACATTTGTAATTTTTAGTATAAAAAATGAAATAAAATTGCACTGCGCTTTGAATCTTATTTCGAAATTGAAGCCATGCATCTAAAAAGATACAGGGCATTGAGATATTTAGTTAAAAAAAAGAATTTTATTTCCATATTAAAAGTTTTTTTTTACAAATGCAAAGATAAGGTCAATTAGCTTAAGTTTTCGTTGAATAATAAAACTTTACATAACCCGTCAACGCAGGGGGTCTTTTTCACCCTACCCTTTCTCTTTTGTTAAAAAATTCTAGGAATTTCTAAACACTTACCCCTGTTACTTCAAGTACCTTCATGGGGGAGCTAGAAGTAAAAGATAATAACAACAGAAACCGGTGAAAAGGAATTTCTCACTTTTTACTCTGGGGGCAGGGGTGAATTGACCCGTGCGTGTATCAGAGTTTCGGATTAATTTAACCCTCTGATATTGAACGAGGCGGTCCGGGGCGGTCTAGAAGTTTTCCCTTAACGGCGACAAAGGCCGGTCTGAGGCGGTTGGTTTCTTCCAGAGGAAAGTGAGTTTTTTGAGATAGCTTAGGAGATAAGTGTGTTAAGGGTTCCAATTATCCTTGCCCACCATAGCCCATTTCCTTGAGCTTTAAGGGAAGATTACAGCAGGGGTGAGGTGGTAGGGTAAATGAACTACCCAGGTTGGGAGAGTCCAATTCATGTCTTAGCCTCCCCAAATAGCCCGGTTTTAAAGGAGCTAGAAGAAAAAAGTCGCCTCGGGATTAAAGAGTTAACGTAATGGCTAAGACAGCTTACGAACGAGCTCAGCAGAGAAGAAAATACAGAAGAGCTATGGAAAAAAGGATATATGTTCAACTTTGCTTTTTCTTGTTAAAAAACCCATTTGTGTCTTAAATACAAGTTATTTATACGAAAAAATATTCTCATATTTTGTCCATATTTAATTTTTGCGCAAATAGCCAATAAACTAAAGAGTAAGATTCTAACAATTTGGGGTCAAAATGACCCCGCGCGTTTGCTAATGTTCCAAAAATGGGTGCGCGGGCTGAAGGGATATACATTGGATCATGAGGTTTATATTGCAATTATTGTTGCAATCATTTTTGTATTATGATACCGTAATTTCTCTTAATTACATTAAAATGCGTGAGCTGTAGTAGGAGGTCAAAAATACACTTCTGACAAATAATACTTTATGCTAACTACCATATGACTAAATATCCAAGTTGGGAAGAATATATATTATTCTAGCGTTACTACGCACACCAGTTTCTGTTCTTTCCGGGCTCGAAACAATAAACTTCTCAAATATTTATTTCAGTTTGTGATAAAAGAAAAACCCACAGAAAGCCAGCTGCGGGTATCCAAAAACTCCATAGCAGTTTATGGGGCCGAAAATTTCTTTTAAATGTATGATGGTCCTTTCTCAAAGCCGACTAGATCCCACGTTACTCTGCCTGAAGGCGTAAAACTTCAAACTTCTCCAAAGGAATAATACACTCATCTCTTTATACCAGAGTATATAGATGTAGCTGCTACTCTAGCTAGGTACAGACGCTATCTATCTAATAGAAAAGAAATGGAGACTTTATCATCCAGGAGGGAACTTCCTCAAACGTGAAATAGTTTGGAAAAATGGAGAGGGGGTGGTCGACGGGGAGAATCCGGGTCTTCGCGAAAAACTCACTGTAAGAGCATTCAGAACAGGAAATCCACTTTTGTGGATTCAGTTGCTTTAATGTGTGGTCGGCTCAACTCAGGAGGGAGGTCGGGGTGAGGATTTCCTTTTCTTGAAAGTGAGGGAGTCCGGATTTCACCTGCCCTTTTCCCTTCTCTTCGATTTGACGGCCATAGATCTATCATTTTGTTTGTAATGCCGATATCGAAATTTTGAGATTCCACTGTCATATTATGGACTTGCCAGTAAACATTAAATCAGGTTTTGGGTTGTCAGTTTTGTTCTTCAGAGTACAGCAAAAGTGGTGTAGTGCCATAAGTTTCTTTTGTGTTCTTCCTTCTCGAGATAATATCAATTAAATATTTTTTCATATTATTTGAAATAATGGTAAATTTAGCAGTTGCTAATCAGTTTCATAATTAACTATAATTTGCTTATTGAAAACAATAAACTTAATGCTTGCAATGGACTTGATATGGACTTGCCGTAAACATTAAATCAGGTTTTGGGTTGTCAGTTGTGTTCTTCAGAGTACAGCACAAATGATGTAGTGTCATAAGTTTCTTTTGTGTTCTTCCTTCTCGAGATAATATAAATTAAATATTTTTTATATTATTTGAAATAATGGTAAATTTAGGAGTTGCTAATCAGTTTCATAATTAACTGTAATTTGCTTCTTGGAAACAATAAACTTAATGCTTGCAATGAGATGTCGAAATTTTCATTATTTCATTATTGTTATATTGATTGACCGTATGATTTTCACTAATTATGATTCATCACTGATTTGACCATATGTGTTACATAAATTTCTAAATAAGTTACATTCTCGAATTACTTCAAAACTCGTGTAATTTGTAAACGTTTTCGATGTTAACCCGTCAGCACACGCACTGTGACAAAATTCACCCAAGCTGCATTTTTTCGCATGAAAAAGGGGTTATTATTAAATGAACGTTCTTATACATATAGTACCTTTCAAGGTGAAGGTCATGAACAGATGGTCAAAAGGAATTTCTTCTGCGTTCAGAAAATCGGGTTTTATTACTGCAATAATGCCAGATGGGAGGAATTTTACCCCGCGCGCGTGCTCGCGTTTCATTTTTGTCCACCATTGAGGCACGAAGCGGGGGAACAAAGTGAGCGCTTACGAACGCGAAAAAGAATTTAGAGCTGGTGTGAAGAGATTAGCCAGAGAACAAGAATACCTTCGACAAGAAAAACTTCCAAAATAAGTATCCGGACGTTTCGATATGTGTCCCAGAAATGATGACAGAAAAACATGAGCATCCCTTTCAGAGGGCATTAAACAAATCTGTAAAAGGCATGTTATCATATTTTCTGAACATTGTTCAAACGATAAGCAGATGGAATGACTAAAATTCGGCTGAGTTATGTTTTCATTAAAAATAGCATATATTATGTAATAATTATTAGAATTATATCTATTATTTTTGTAGTAATTTTAGACATCATTTGCTCAAAAAATTTCAATACAAAGAATATTAAATACGTATTTCTAAATATTGCTACACCTATTACGGGCACTTTAAAAAAGTCGGTTGAAAAAATTTATTTATTTTATCGCAAAATTCGTCAGTCGAAACTGTTATGTGTGCATTTTTCAGTAAAATTACATGTTTAACTAAAAGCCGATTTTCGGCAATAAATATTAAAAACTATCGCTTTAAATTGTTCTTAAATCTTCAGATTGGTTCATAATTACTAATGTAATAGCCGAGATCTCTCGGTAACGCTCTGAGGTCACCAACAACAAAACTCGCGCCATAGCACTGCGAGACGTTAAACAGAATTATTTCACTGTTAGAGAACCTAATTTTCCATAATTTTAGATTTAAAAGAGTAATTGTTGTTCTAATTTCAAATTTAATAGCTCTAAAATAGTGAAATAAAATTTGCTATCCATTGTTATAAAATTTATCTCGCTACGACCAGTAGTTCCCGAGAAAATTAAATTATATTAATCACATATTTCAAATTAATTTTCGTTTTTTAATAAAAATAGTAAATTACGTCAGTGGTTTCTCATGCGCGTGATATAGTTTGGACACCATGATGCATCTAATTATTTAGTGCAATCGTGATGATATAATTTGACAATATTTTTGGGCTGCGTTTAAATTTACACAAAGACATCTTAAGTACAAGAAAAATTGTTCAACAACGAAAAATACTTCACACTGAATGTTGTTTACCAGGAGGGTTTTTGAATAAAGAAATATGTAAATAAAAATATATCCTGTCATAATACATATGTTTATTTTATTTGTTTTCAATCGATGTTAAACATTTCTCTCGCATAAATATCTGTATAAACACGTCAGATTTGAGGGAAATCTGTCGAATGAAGAGGCAATTTGCATCCGTCATACCACGACGGGTGATTTCCTAGTTTAATATAAAAGCGTTATTTTAGCCTAATCATATACCCCAAGTTTATTATGCAACGAAGAAGAATGGAGTAAAATTTGTCCCGCGCGTGTACTAATGTAGCAGAAAGGAGCGCGTGTGCTGACGGATTAAAGATATTTTCAGCTGCTTCTTCTTAGATATTATGAGAGTTTCCATTAATGAAATGTTATTTAATTCTATCAGTACTAATAAATTTTCTTAATTACTATCGCTAATTTTGCTTGAAAATTAGTAACACGCTAAGTTTGAATCAGTTTATTGTTTGGCATGACGATATCGAAATAACATGGACTTGAAAAAAAAGTAGAATTTCTACTGTATAATGTGAACTTGCCCAGAAAAATGAAGCGAGATTTTAGACTATTAATAATTTTTTTTTTGAGATCACAGCCATTGAAATATATTTTGAAAGCAATTTTTTTTCAAAGAATGTATAATTTCCTCCCTTGTAAGTTCTTATAGAATATTTTTATAGAATTTACAAAAGGTTTGGATGTTATTTGAGGAAATATTCCTACCATATAACTTTTTTCAGTCGACATCACTGAATTTCTGAGTTTAAATTAGCTGCACATTTAGGCAATTTTACATTTAGAAAGTCTCCTGATACGTCCAAAAAGTATTAAATGTTGATATACTGGAAAGACGATTTCTAAAACTGAAATAATGTTTTGGCATACAAATGGTTTATTTCCGGTTTCGCTGCAATCCGTTTTCATAAATACAACATTCAATGTTATTAACAACATTTTACTTTCTCGTATACGAAATATACAAAAAGACAGTATTATAATCGTCAATTCGAACTCGAGATTTTGACGAATCTCCACGTTTCTATACCTCCCTGAGTCCTAAAAACACAATTTTGGAATTATGTCTGTCTGTGAACACGATAACTCGAAAACTATTCGAGTTACAGGGATGAAATTTGGTATGTGATCTTTAAAAATAATTTGTAGGTTTCTCTCAAATTTCGGACAAAATCCGTCTACGGAAAGTCCGTCTGTCCACAAACACTATAACTCAAAAACTTGATTAGCTAAATGGATAAAATGTGGTACTCAGTTTTATCATCAGAAATGTAGGTCTGCATCAAATTTTGCTCAAAATCCGTCAAAAGGTTGACTGTCTGTATAATCTCATACTTCTAAACATTATAACTCGCAAGCCCTACGGCGTTGATAAATAAAAATTGGTATGAGGCTTGCTAACATTAATTGTAGATATGTGCCCAATTTTCGTTTCAATCGGTCGAAAAAATGTTGTTCAAATCGCCTATTTGTCTTTTCTCATCACACAATGACGCGAGGCCGTTATTGCGTAATTTCGCGATTCACTTGCGCCGATCCTTTCCGCTTCTTCCCACGCCTTTGTCCTTGAAGCTTCCGATTCCCAAGCTTTTATCCTCCACTGCGCTAGGGACGCTTCGTTTTACTACCTTTCGGCTTATTTTTTCTCCACACATGTTAGGAGTATACGAGAAAGATTAGGGAGGCCACTCCAGCTGTTTTAATTAGGACTGAATGGTGATCGTATGCGGGCAACGTAAAATTATGTTGTGTTAAGCATAACTTTTGATGAATTAAAATTTATTCTAATTATGTTTCTTATTTAGATAAGTACTGTGAAACCTTTTCGAACGGCCACCCCTGCATAGCGGCCAATTTTTCGTGGCACGGATTTTTCGGCCCATAGATCTAATGTTAAAATAACCCCTAGTAACGGCCACCCAACCCCTCTGAACGGCCGCCGGGTGGGTTCGCCCATCCCATTTAAGAAACGCATCGGTTAGAGATTTACTTTTTAAACTGAAAAACGAACTTGAAAAAATGGTTTCTTTCCGAGAAGGGTAAAAACTTAAAACAGTCACAAATTGTATCCTTTTTTCAAAAAATGTAAAAAATTATTAAATAAAGTACTATTTTCTCTTTAGATAAGTCTCAAACTTCATTTTAAATAAGAAATATGTGTCAGACTTGTTTATATTATGTATTATAGCAATTATCTTGTAATTGTAACGAAAACCCTTCAGAACGGCCACCCCCTCTGAGCGGCCAATTTTTCTCGGAACGGAGGGGTGGCCGCTCAGAGAGTTCACTGTATATACTATCATTATTCATTAAGCTCACATGGTCAAGTTTGCCTCTTAAGTAGTTATTTACCAATGATAAATATGTCTGCTGTTTGAATTCTCAGATCTCATACCATAAAATAGATTTGGTTAAAAAGCTTTAAAAATTTCAATAAATAAAATTAAGACAATCAAATAATTTTAAAACAATAACTCAAACTAATAAATGTACATTAAAATATTCATATCATATATTTTGAACATGAAAATATTTGAAACTTCTAACTTTTTAAGATGTCTCGAACAATACATTTATCATGAAAAAAATTTGCAAAGCAAAAAATGTTATGATAAAAGTTCTAAAATGTTTCTTAGAGATTAGTACACTTTTAATAATGTGTCATATTAGAAGTCATGAGGGCATGGGGCGCCGTTCTGTGATATTAGAAGTGAATATGACTATGGAAGTAATTTTACTGAAAACCATGGAGCTAGACTAAATTAAATTTGGAAACAAATGACTGCAAAATAAATTAAATGATTCAATAAGGGAGATTCATAAATTTATATCTTTAAGCAAATTCAATGTGAAATATATAGCAGTTTCTGAACAGAACACGAGTCAACGTTTACTACGACAAACTTTCAAGAAATTAATAAATTTCAGTTTCTTATATGATATAATTTTCTGAATTTACTTGACTATGAACATCTATCTTGTGAAAAAAGATTAAAAGTTTTCCTCAGTATATTTCTGTATTTTCTTTTAAATTTTGAAGTTCTTTATTCATTCTTTTGTATAGAAAAGTAAAAGTTTCGCTGTATTCCATTATTCAAGCAAGTTTACGCAGAATTCATTTCATTATTTGTCCAATTTTACACTCCAGAAAATTCTTAATAGTCAGACACTTTATTTTTCTTTTCGCTTTCAAACTTTTGAATAATAAAATTCATTTATTCAGGCCTCCAGAAAAGACTTCATTTAAATAATATTTTTCTTATTCTTAGGCCTTACGCTCTTTGCGTAAGGATAATAATTTAAGCCAATTACTAAAAATAAAAATTATTCGATAAATTTAATAATTTAATTATCTTTTTGCCTCCAATTTACCATGAAGTTCAAGACGCTTAAATGTCTACAATGTTTAATTGTTTTTTCTTAGTATGTGCTTGTTTCTATGTTTGTACTTGTCTTTATTTTTTGCGAATGTGTATACCATATATATTTGCAAATGTTTCAAATTTGTATGATGTAAAATTAGTTAATGCTACAGTAAATATATTTTATTTTCCGAAGATAACACGTAACGTCTAAAAAAGCTTTTTATTATTCTTTTAATGAAAAGCATTAATCAAGTAATCTGAGTAAACTAGGAAAAAAAGTCCTGAGTCAATATTTACAAATTTGCACGATATATTTTTAAAAAGAGTTTTAGAACCTTTTTTTGTCGGATCATTAAAACTCTTAACATTTTGTTTGACTTACAGAAAAAACTTTCCCATACATATTGCAACAGAAAATACTGGGCTGTTGGGTTTTGGTAGGGTATTCTCCACTTCAGACTCTGAAATGTAAAGGTTCGATGCACAATTCTACCGCAGGTACGATTACATTTGGATCTGGTGTTTTTTCAACCCCTTCAGACCTGGTGTCTGGTTTACCGGACACCAACTTTGAACAGCTGCTATTAATTCGATAATTGACAAAACTACATGCTGTTTTCTTAATTTGGTTCTCAATTTTCTTAGAAATATAATCGTTGTAAGAATTTTTCGTTTCGGGCATCGAATCATTTCATTTTTTTTCAGTTTCTCCCCCCCAAAAATTCGAGAAAATCATCGTTCTTCCCAAAATGGAGCTCGGTGGTGAATTTTGCTTTTCAAGTAATTTCTTGTTTTTAATCCCTTTTTCATCATTTAAAAGGTTTCTACAATATTTTATTATCCTTCGACAACCATTTTAAAGTGAAATTTGTGTGATTTTTTTGTCTCTTTTTCCGTTGAAATATCCGGTATTGTCCGGATGCCGGACATAGGGTAACTTTTTAATTTTTCATCTACGTACACAGTACGCCGAAGGAAAAAATTCTAACTCCATTATTTCTTAATTCCGACTGAAAGGGTTACATATCCTTACATATGTGATACGTCATGTTGCGTAGCGACCGGGGGGGGCAAGGGTTATAGATGCTCCGGGCACAATTTTTAGGGAGCTCCATGGAGTGAAAACATTACTTCATTTATGCTATTTTTAAGCAAAATATATTGAGCGACGAAAAAATAATACCATGTAACATCTGCGCTTGCAAAGCAAATGACGACTGGGATAAAAAAAAATCATATTATTCCCTGGGCGCCACTTACCCACGCTACGCTACTGGCCAAGTTGACAAAGCGTTAATGTATTTGTGTCCCTATTTAACCCTCTCATACCGAGCGGGGTGGTCTAGAAATTTTCCCTTAACTTTCTTTCTTTTGAGGGGAGGTGAATTTCTGAGATCGCTTAGGAGTTAATGCTTGGTAGGGGGTCCAATTATCCTTGCCAACCACAGCCCAATTCCTTGTGCCTTAAGTGAAGATTACATAAGGGGGTTGAGTGGTGGAGTAAATGACCACCCAGGTTGGGAGAGTCCAATTATATCTTAGTCTCCCAAAATAGCCCGGTTTTAAAGGAACTAGAATAAAAAAAGTCGCCTCGAGATTAAAGAGTTAAAGTCAAATTCTATGAGGGGGTCAAAAAATGCGCTTTCCTGGGTGCCGTTTGCACAGGCTAAGGCATTAATGATGATGGAGGAGGCGAAAAAATCATACATCCTATTGTTTGTGTGGTGCGTAAATTTGGTGAGAGATGCGCTAAGTCGTTATCCATGTGCCATCCTCTTCATCGGATCCCGGTTTATAGCAAGGATTCCATTCCAAAATAGGCATTCATGCATATAGGAAATGAGAGTTCAATCTATAATATCAATTCTATATAAATTGAGCTGTTAAATGTATGAAGAGGATGTGAATAATTTTTACCAACATAGTGCGCTTTTCGTTTTTATTTCAATGCCTATATTGATATTCGCTTTCAAAGAAACTTGAGTATCTATAATATCTGATGGGCCATACCCGAACAGATTATTGACTCCCTTCGCCACTGCATGAGGACATTTGATCTAACGCTGGATCAAACGTGCGTTATCTCACATACATGACAGGTCATTGGATGAACCAGTTCTCCGATTTGCGAGTCCAGTTCTCCAATTGTCATTAACCTAACGAGTATACCAATCCCCTGCATATTGATTAGAATATCGTGTAACATCATATTTTATTCCAAAATTAATTCCGAGAAGTTTTAGGTTTGTGATGGCTTTGTCAAACTCAGGATATCACGCAACCTTTACTAAATGAATTAGTACTAGCCCACAAAATTAAGTAATTTAGAATTGAATTACTAACGTTTTCCTTATGTTTGGCAGTATGTTGTACAAGAATATATTTTTTTTTGTATACGGAGGGGGCACATATATTATAAAAATACAATTGTTTTTCTCTGAGTATGAGATGGCACGATACTGAAGAAGCAGAATTTTTTCTCTCCGTACAGGATGGTATAGTTCTTGTACTACTAAATTATTTAATTAATCTACATATTCGTACCTATTAAAATAATCTAAAGATATCTTCTAAAGATAAGAACCAGAGAAACAGATATGCATTTCCGAGTCTTTTATAAGGCATTAGAAGATAAGATATATCTACTCAATTTAGACCATCTGACAAGTACTGTGCACGCCAAATCTCCCTAATTCGGGGGTCGTGGAGACCTCCGAATTACTATTACCCCTGTTACTATTTTGTAACTGCATAGGACATAACCCACCAGAATTAGATTATGACGAGAGACGCTGTGATGCAACTCTCATTTTGAATAAACCACTTTATTATGAATCATCACTTCATTCATCTTCATAGATCTCACTACACTCAACATCATTCAGTCCACGCCCTTTATCTTTTAGTTACACCGCAACTTATTTTATAGTTACCCCCGTAAATTAGAGCTATCGATTGACTGCAACACCATCTTTACATTCCTATTTTCTCTTATAAACAACCAATTTAATAACAAGTAAATACATGAATAAACATAAAAAAAGTGTTTTTCCTAATAAAATGTTTGCAAAAATGTTACTTCAATACTTAAAACACTTTGCATTAACTTGCTATTTGCAAGATAAGCGCCTTTATACTTAAGCATGATTAAAAAGCCTTAAATTTCTGAGAAAACCAAAATTTCAAGCTAAAAGAAATCATACAAATATTGTATTTCATAATAAAAATAATCTCTAAAATATTGTTTACCAATGGTTTTTTTCCTAAATAATATTTGCTGTATACTTTAAAAAAAATTATAAATAAACAGGAATATATCTTTACCACAGCGGAAAGTGTAATTTATTTTCCTGAACACGCAACCCCCTTTATTAATTTTCATATATGCCTCGTTGTTTTGCGTTAATGATGTTTGTGTTAAATTTATCAACATCGAACTTCAACACTCAACGGGTCTTCAGTATCTCGCCTATACGAAACGTCGTTAAGAAGATTCTGCATTTTGGTTAGCACAAAACAAGGCATTATCTTCTTATTATTATTGTTGCTTTTAGATGCAAAGCAAGAGCAAATGATTTTTGAATATTAAATAATAAAATTCACAATAATATACAGAATTATTAAAGGGAGTTTTAAAACAGAGGCGAGATTTCAGGTTTTTTTATCATAATAAAAACTACTCTTACTTTATTAGACTTAAGAAGTCTGCTGTAGCCAAAGCAAACACTCATTTCTAGAGGTAAAATTATATGTTATTTTTAAATCTTAAATTTCCTAAACACATTTTTCATTGAGTTTAAAGATCTATGAACCAAATTACGTCTTTATAAATATTTTTGTCCTACAAATAATTAAATTTTTTGCCAGAATTTAAGTTTAACAAAATAAAATGCATCAGGCGCATATCCTCTATTTAAAGGGAAGAGTGCATTTAAAATCTCTAATAATAATAAAGGAGAATGTGTGTCTCTGTGTGTGTTGGCGTTCTACAGGGCAGAGTACTGGATCCAAATCTACGAAATTTGGCAAAAACATACATTTGGTGCGAATGTGCACGTCGGGGCACTTTTTTGAAATTTTAATTAGAATTTGAATTAATTAATAATTAACTGAAATTTTGGTATTTTTCCTTAATAACTTCCAAAAATATAAGAGCATAAAAATAATTTTTGCACCATATGAAAGTGCAAAAATTGCCTTTTTAATAATATCAATTAAGTTGCCGTACAATTTTTTCCCTAATTCAAATAAATTTTTGAAAAATATGTCTTGGCATAATTTACAATAGTACTTTTTATTATTTCAACACAATTTAAACCGTTTTCATTGTTTAACAAAACTTTTATTTGCATGTTTCTCTATCATTGTTGAAAGCTAAGATGATATCTTAATATTTAATGCTACGCTTTAATAAACATATTTTAATCCAGCTAACATGCTGATGGAAGTAAAATATGCAGAGCAATTTTAAAGTTAAAATAAAATGCATATTGTGGGAGAGGAATAAAAGATTGAAGTTGATGCCGACAACTTGCAGTTGGATGTTACATGGCACAAACAGTCACTTGATTCCTTTAGGGACTGTGAGAACAGGAGCAAGGCTACTGAAAAACCTTTTAAATGTCTATCACAATTTAAAATGAATTTGTTAAGGGAACCATGAATATGAAATTATGCATAAGTGATTTAATTGAAATTATATTTCCGGAAAACTGCTGATCGCAGCACGTGGCTAGAAAATAATATTTTTAAAATAAACAACTACTTCAATAAATTTCATTTGTGTAATTATATCAGAAAATAATTCATTTACATATAGATTATGTATTTTTTCGAACTTTAAATTAATTTTTTAAAAATTCGTGAGTATTTTCTCCACTACTTTTTCGTATGCGTATACACTCAAGGTACGTTTT
>BGPR01033740.1:0-16829 GCA_013235015.1 Araneus ventricosus | reverse complement strand
TGTGAATCAATTTCAGTCTGCTGTCTTCCAAAGATGTTCGCTGCTATTTTTCACGCTGCAGAAATGCTGATACACAAATAAAACTTTCGCCGTTATCGTTTTAAAAAGGCCATTACACAAATATGTTTGTTTTTAAAAGAAACATTCAATTTAAAAACATCGAATATTTACCTGAATGTGTTGGAATCTGCATTATCGCGGAAATGGCGCTCTGTTTTTAGGGATGTTATCGTTCCTTGAAGTGTATGATTTTGAATGATAAATGTAAAGTATAAAGTAGATATTTTTTTCACACAAGATTTTTTGGACGCTTGAATATAAATTACTTAATCACTTCCGAAACATTATCATTCAGGATATTTGGAGCTTCTCGTAAAACTATTGATTTTTAGTAGTAAATAGAGAAAAAATGCATATTTCTGCAGCATTATACACACTACACGTGCATAATTTATAACGCTTACGTTATGCTTCTTTTAAATATTAGCTTTTACAACTCAATTTCATTAAACAAGTTCTATTGTATCTAAGAACAACCATCTCTCTATATAATCAATTGTACAGGGTATAGATGGTTGGAATTTACAACTATAACAGTGACGAATTAGATTAATATTAATGAAAGTTCCAATAATTCTGAAAAAATGCATTAATATTTAATATACAGATTAAAATTTGGAGCATTAAAGGTTATTAGTAAACAATCCATTTGCATTTTTAACAGTTAATTTTGTGCAGACTGTAAAGTTACGAACTTCTTCATAAATTGAGCTGAGCCACATCGTTTTTATGTTTAAAATTTACATAGGGACATTTTTCTTAAAATCACCATATTTTACAGGATTTCTAAAACTTGATAATTTTGTAGGAAATCCCATTTACATGTCAATGGATTTTGGATGGGGAAACTACCTTCGTAAAATAAAACAAGTGAAAAGAACAAAAGATTGAACAATTAAATTTGCAATAGAAAAGAAAAGCTGGAGGGCAAAGGTTAATTGATTGAAAATAAAATGACTAAGACACTGCAAAATTAAAACGAAATCTATCTTCTGTAAAGAAACTTTGCAAGATGATTTCCCATTTGACATAAATATTTCAAAACCGGTGTCAAAAGGGAGACCTCCCGATGTGTTCAATTTTGTTCAGAACAAACTTTATCCAGACCTTAGCCTCTTAAAGAAGTAAAAAAAAACACATGTTTTATCTACTCTTGTATATATCCCACCATATTACAGGGCAGCGGTGGCCTAGTGGTAAGGTCTCGGCTTTGAGGCCGGAGGGTTCCAGGCTCGAGACCCGATTCCACTGAAGACCCGCCGTGTATGGGGCCTGTTGCACATTAAATCATACGTAGTGGTCAAACGTCACCCGTTGGTGTAGCGTGGAAGTTTGGAGAGGGGGGTGCCAGCTCAGGTGTCGTCCTCGTCATCTGACCGAGGCTCAAAATTACGAGGTCCGTCCCAAAAATAGCCCTCATGTTGCTTCAAAACGGGACGTTAATATAACTAAACTAAACCCACCATATTACCATCCATTCTGTTAGAGTTTGCATGTACTAAACGAGAGAACATGAGTCTCGAATTCAAAGCCAGGGAATGACAGTGAAAGTGATGATTCGGAAAAAAGTATAGATTGGCTTGTTATTTTGAAAAACATTAATCATTTATTTCATTTTTGACTATTCATAAGTTATTTGTATTGTTACTTCTTAATAAATACGTTCTTCTGTATCGCTAGAAAAATTAATATTTTTTTTCCAACCAATTTTTAAAAGATATTTCATTTTTAATCTTTATCTACTTACACCTAATGACTTCTCAACTCTCCATATGGAAGTCAATAAAAGAACACGACTTGAATAAACACTTCTTGAATATCCATTAATGTCTATCGGGTATACAAAATAAAAAAAACGATTTAATTTCTCAAATGCACTTTCACTGATACTACTGAATCTTAATAGAATTAATGGTAAAATGTTATAGTAAACACCGATACGGAAGTTAAAAATTGCAATTGCTTTGTTATAGTAGGTAGAAACAGAGGAAATGCTTTGAAAATAAAGTTCCAAATCAATTTGCAAGTAATTCCATTACTGATATCTTCTCGATGTTTGTTTTGAAACTACTTAATGCTATTTCTACCGTATTACTATGAGGTGTGGATTTTACCAGAAGCTGCTTTCACGAAGGATTGGATTTCCTGATTAAAACAACATTCAGTCGATCGAATCTATAAGTACTAAAGCACCTTTAAGCTCTCGCCATTGTAATATGATTAATGGCTGTATTTGCGCAAAGCGAACTTTATTTGTCGCCCAAAAATACTCCAGCCAGCATTCTGTGACAAGGAACACAAGAAGGATTAGCAAATGAGAAAAACAAAGGATATTTTTAAATCCCCTCTTCGGACCAAAAAACCAAAAAAGGAAGAAGAAACGAAACAAAACCAAAAAGGTGAATCTTATTCTTTTATTTTCTATTCGTAAGAGCAATTTTTTTCTTTACCTCTTTGTGTTATCCGCTCAGTGATTGCAATCGTTTTATTTGGCAGGAAGAACAAAACATTTCTAAGTAGGTATTGCCCTCTGGGACCAGCTCTGTTTATTGTGAAGATGTCACTAGAACAAAAAGTGGATAAAAATCTAAATTCCTTTGACTTAAGTTGTTTGAAATAAAACACTATAGATTCAATAGAAGTATTCAAAAAACATTTATTCTGTTGCCAATTATTATAAAAGAAAAACTAAAAACTATTACTAAAGTTACTTACAAAAACTGGTTGAATTTTAAGGTAAATCTTTACAGTACTTTTTATAGAATTTTAAAGAGAGGCCAGATTCCCAGAGTTAACGAAATTTCTAGAGTTATGGAGAGTTACTTTCTTTGAAATAAACCCAAACGCCATAAGATAGACTAAAAAGTTTTATAATATTATTTACTATTCTTTTGTTGACGATATCTGACGTCAGATTAAGTTAAAAGCTGTTAATTCTTTGATTCAATGATGGAACTAATATCTACAGCACAAAACTGCTAGTAGAACTTAGTTAAGAATCTGCATGGAATACTAGTTGAATTTCGAGTGGATTTTTCTACTCTGAATGCTGGGATCTAATGATGAACAAACTGTAGATATTTTTAGGGCAGTATTGTTCCAAAAGTCATTTTGTTCAAGTTTATTCCTTAAATTAATTTTGATATTTACATCTTTCTAATATATTTGAATAATTTTCCTTTTAACAATATTCAAATCACAACAGTCATGAGTAAAACGACCTTCCAATAATTCTACAACTCGATGTCAAACGTTGATGTCTAATTTATAAAATTCTATCAATCGTAAAGTGATTTTACAAAATTAAAAATGGACGAACAATTCTAATTTTAAAGAGTCAGAGATTAAGAGTCAATTTAAAGTCAGAGATTTTGCTTCTTGAAAAGAGTCTATTCAGTCTTGGTTAATCTTTGCCTCGAATGTCTATATTTCAAATGTGAGTTTTAGGAAATCATTTCACTATTTCGAAGATCGATGCTCATTTTCATTTCTAAGTCATGTACAAGAACTTAAGTTTGCTCTATTCTTGATAATGAAAGCGTAGCAGTGACTTGATGACTGAGCTTCGGAAATGGAATATTAAATGTTTGAGACCAGATTCAACCAAAGCATCCACTCTGTAAGCGGGCTCAGGGTTGTCAGATCAAAATAGCAAAATAAGGCCAAAACTTCTTAAAAATAAGGCCAAATCTTCTTAAAAATAAGGCCAACAAAGGCCAAATTTAAAAATTAATTGAAAACGTCATTTGCTATCAGAAAAAAGGCTATCCTTCATGAAAACGAATTTCATTTGATATGAGAATATCGAATTTAAGTGAAAGAAATTTAAAACATCCTTGTTCTACTCAAGAGTTATTTCGTTTGACAGCTCATTTGAAATGTGTAACATCTAAAATTTATTAAAAATAATTGAATAAGTAATTAAAAATTGTTCTGAAAGTCACTAACGGAAAGAAAGCCAAAAAAGGCCAAAAATGAAATTAAGGCCAATTGAAAATTCCCAAGGCCAAGGGCTTTGAAAAAGGCCAAATTTCCATAATTTGGCCTTAAAAAGGCCAATATGACAACCCTGAGCGGACTTCGTAAATGTTAAATGCGTGTAGGGTCTGTCCACCACGAGAAGTGTCGCCGACAAATTATCTAGTTTACGGCGGTCGCTATAGCAACTGTGGTTTTGCTAAGGAAGGTCCATTTCGAATACGAGGAATCCAACAGAAGTCGGAGTTTTTTTAAGTTTGGCGAGTTTGTGGCGGAACATATTTGAATGAACTTCTACCTACTAGAAACGAATTATTCCTACGATAACCTCTTCCTATAGCGACCGCTGTAAACTGGACAATTTGGCGGCGACAGTAAATCGTACGTTCTTTCGTTGGAGTGAAGAGAAAATTTAGGGAAAGGTTTGCCGGCACAGACATTGCCCTTTTTTATTTAAAACGTAGATGAACTGGGGCGTCAACAAGTTGAGGTCATTCTCAAAGTTATCTTTTTCAACTTCAAAACGTGAATCAAACAAAACTTAACTAAGCTAATATTGAAAGTTTCAGAAGTGGAAATAAAAGTCTGATTGCCCTGACTTTTTATTTTGAATAATTCATATCAACAATGATTTTTTATAAAATCTAGAAGTTACTAATCTTTAACATACATAAATACTCCATCCGAAAATAAAATAAATAAATAAATAATAATTTTACTTTCTAAAATCTGCTATTATGATTTTATAAGACTAGAATAATCTTTCTGTGCGGAATAACTAGTTTTCCAATTAAAATAATTTTCGGAAGAATTCCTTTAAGCTCTTTCATTGAAACTTAACGGAACAAAATTGATTTCAGTCAGTTTACAAGAAATGAATAGAAACAGAAATGATCATTCATTTACACTTCTACATAAAATATTGAGTCAAATTTGGTAAATACAATATCTAAAGGAACATTCAAACAAAAATGATCCTTCAAACAGAAATTGAAATTGGAAAACACAGCGCAATATTCTTATGTATTATCTCATAATCATATACCATCTCAATCTGCTTATTTGATTCTGATAATTTTAGCACTTTTACAAAAGAACTGCAGACAATAATTTAACGAGCATCCTTAAAATTGCTATTTGTCCTGCGTTGTGCACACGTTAAGATGTGTTAAGATATCTGTGAATGGGGTTTTATCTTCTGAAAAAGGGGAATTCTCCCCATACTTTAAGAGTTGATACTTTAATTTCTGTTGTTGGTTCTGGGGTAGTGATAAGTACTATAATTGTTTACTAATTAATTTACATTTATGTTTGTATTTTATTTTTATAAACCATTTTAATTTGGGAGTAAATACCTTATAATATGAGCTTTTCATTTCTTCTACTGCATAAAATTCGTTGCTATTTATATTAAGAAGCTAAATCTATTTCTTCATCGATGCTTATAAAAAAAAGTGAATGAAATGTGAACTCTGAAACTGGAATCGTGTTTTATCTTTACTGAACCGAGTTTTTCTTTCCTCAAGAGACCTGAAAATAAGCATACTCTGTTTTAAAGCAAAATTTCAGAATATGACATATAGGGGGGGACAAGAGGACATTAAAATATATATTTAATACAAGGTTCCATAATATCTATAATAATGTAATATGAATTAAAATTAAAGACTAAAAATAATACGAATAAAGATTTTAAAAAACACGCTTTTATAAAGGTACTGAAAATTAGAAAGTAGTTTTTTAATCAAAAATATGAGATTCACAACAAAATCGTAAAAGCGTCAGACACTTAAAACTAAACGGTAAGGAAACTGATTGGCATTAAATATCATAAGAAAGAAAACTCCAGAACATTCTTTCAAAATATAAAACATTTTATAAGCGAGATAAAATTCCAGTTTACTTAGAACATTTTTATCAGTGCCTCATTTTTTACGATTTTGTTTTGAGCCCCATATTTCTGATAAGCATATAAATCTCTTCTTTTAAATACATTAACCCTCCGATTCTTTTAATTTTTTAAATCACTATTTAGATGCAACGTGATGAAATATCGTTGAGCCAAGCGAGTTGTTATTTATATGCAAAGCTTTATTAGTATAATATGATCTAACGCTATAAAAGCACTAAGTAAACACAACGGCATGTGAACATCGCAGGATACAGCAGAAAATAGACTTTGTTCGAACCCGCGGAAATCGAGGGATGCGCAGTTGGAGGGTTAATGCAAGAGTATATTAAAAGACTTTTGTTAATTTTATTATTTTAAGGACCCGTATATTTGAATTTAAATAAAAAAAATGAATGAGAAAAATTCAAAGATAAAAGTAAACACATAGTTTCATTCAGAATAAAATATTTGATATCGTATCAAACAAAATAAAACTTAATCCTTCTCTTCCACTTAGTAGAGCGGTTTCGGGTTTCTCTAATTTAAATAAAACGTTTGCGTTGAACCACTAACCTAGAATATTGATTTATATTGCGGTGGAAAACGAAAAAAATGAATATGAAAAATTCAAAGATAGACGTAAACACATAGTTTCATTCGGAATAAAATATTTGATATCGTATCAAACAAAATAAAACTTAATCCTTCTCTTCCACTTAGTAGAGCGGTTTCGGGTTTCTTTAATTTAAATAAAACGTTTGCGTTGAACCACTAACCTAGAATATTGATTTATATTGCGGTGGAAAACGAAAAAAATGAATAAGAAAAATTCAAAGATAGACGTAAACACATAGTTTCATTCGGAATAAAATATTTGATATCGTATCAAACAAAATAAAACTTAATCCTTCTCTTCCACTTAGTAGAGCGGTTTCGGGTTTCTCTAATTTAAATAAAACGTTTGCGTTGAACCACTAACCTAGAATATTGATTTATATTGCGGTGGAAAACGAAAAAAATGAATATGAAAAATTCAAAGATAGACGTAAACACATAGTTTCATTCGGAATAAAATATTTGATATCGTATACAAACAAAATAAAACTTAATCCTTTTCTTCCACTTAGTAGAGCGGTTTCTTTAATTTAAATAAAACGTTTGCGTTGAACCACTAACCTAGAATATTGATTTATATTGCGGCAGAAAACGAGAGTGAAAAGTGTGAGTCCTAGAATTGTCGAGACACGCATCCATTTATTGTGATTTAGCCCCTCTCTGACGTCACTCTGTCTGCCAGTTTGGCACCTCGATGTTTCTTGGAGAGGAATGCAAATAGAATCGTGTCAAGGTTAAAGTTGATTCATGAAGCTCTCTGTTTGTTTACAAACACCAACCTAACAGCCTGAACCTCGTTACACTCCGCTGGTTAAACCTTCGCGAGAGAGGATTATCAGTGGACTCGAGAGTTTATTTTTAGTTCGGCCTCGCTAGGTGGGGTCGAAAAAATACATCGAAGAAGCTGCAGAAGATAACTGGAATAGAGGAATAGTTTCCTGATCTGCCAGAAAAAGTTTTTTTCACTTACTTTCTAAGAGTCTCCTTTTTTGTTGTTGTTGTCTTCTTTTTTATAGTTTGCTGCCAAGATTTCTTCTTGACCGAAAGATTTCGGTTTAACGAACAGCAAGATGAAAAGAATCATAGTGGAAAAAGAAAGTGAAGATGCCGGGTTCAGAAACTCATTTAAAAACTATCTTTCGCTTCGTGGCGTAATAGGAATGTGTGTGATGCGTGTATTCTCTTCAGAGACGAAAAATATATCCATTTGTCTCCAGACTTTCTTTACAAGCGGGGTACATGTCGCCACTAGACGGTTATTTTTTCTTTTGTTTCTTTATGCATTTTTCGTTTGCGGTTTCTGTATTTTTCATAACGGTGGAAAAACATGAAGTTTATCATTTATCTGTCCGATGAAATGAATATTCTAAAGATTTATGCTTTGGATATTACTAGTATTTTAAATGGATTGCAATTTATTTAATGTTACGGTATATCTTTTCCTCTCATGAACAGTATAATGGACCTTATGCACAGTTTGGGTTCGAGAGTATAGAAAAACAGCTGTGGAGGAATAAACAAAACGATCGGCCTATAAGTGACTCAGAAATAAAAGCAGTTCCGAGTCAGCTGTTTAAGACTGACCAATGGCTGCCGCCGGCAGGTCACGTGTCGGAGTATGTGACGTCACCATGCATAAGGTCCATTGAACTGAGGTATGTACATGTATCAAGACTATCTTTACATACATGTCGCCATTAGTACGTTATTACTTTTCATCTCATGAATTGTATAATTTTACTGAGGTATTTGTATTCGTATCCAAACTTTCTTTACAAGCATGGTACATGTCGCCACTAGTACGTTATTTCTTTTCCTCTCGTGAACTCTATAATTGTACTGGGGCATTTGTATCAAGACTCTCTTTACAAGGGTGGTACATGTCGCCACTAGTGCGTTATTACTTTTCCTCTCGTAAACTCTATAATTGTACTGAGGCATTTGTATTTGTATCAAGACTTTCTTTACAAGCGTGGTGCATGTCGCCACTAGTACGCTATTTCTTTTCCTCTCATGAACTGTATAATTGTACTGAGGTATTTGTATATATAACCAGACTTTCTTTATAAGAGTGGTACAAGTCTCCACTGTATTGTTATTTTTCTTAATTTCTTTATGTATTTTCCGTTTCCGGTACCTGTATTTTTCATCAAACATTGGCTTTATGATTTATTTGTCCAATGAAATTAAATTTCTAAAGATTTATGCGTTGGATATTGCTAGTAATTTAAATGCATATCAATAAATCTAATGTGTACGTTATTTCTTTTCCTCTAATATACTGTATAATTAGACTGAAACTAACTCATGCGAATTCCTTTATGAAACTACGAATACGTTTGATATACTTGGCAATGCAAGAACGATTTAATGATGCTAGAATATTGCTTGGATTTAAAATTAAATCATATTTTTCGTAAAATGAAATTTATATCTCTTAGAAATTAATGCATAATGATTATGTAAAATAAAAATAAAAATTAATGATTCTAGTTACGTTTCGAAGAGGAACCTTAAATTGCTATATAATAGAAGTTCGCATATAAGTCTTTTATTTACAGACGTTATTTAAAAATGTTTTCAGAGCTTTTAATGGGATATATAAGCAATCATTTAATTTAAAGCGTTTTCATTTTTAAAGTAATTGTTTGCTCAGTGTAAAATTACAGTGATATTTTAGAGTTTTCTTGAATTTCAAAATGGCATTTTTCTCCGAAAAATGGATAGACGATTGTGTTTTGGCTCTTTCCGAAGATAAGAATTTACATTGAATTATTGAAACCTGAAAGAGCTATGGAAACATTATATTTAAAGGCTGAATAATTATGATTATTAATAATAAAGAAAAACACATAACATTCTAACAATCAGCTGAAAAGAATTCCAAATGCATGCCGAAAATATTTTAAATTATCATATTATTACTTATATATTTATTATAGCTCTTTTCACTATATAATGTGTTTAGTGAATTTAAAAGCCTTCTAAGCTAATGCGCACCATGGGAAATTAAACATATTATCCATTATATTAATTTGAAGTTGTATCATGTTTTTCCCTCTCTGATTCGCAGAAAGATATTTCTGAAAGTAATTGTTTAATTACGATGATTAAAAAAATGAAATATTCATGAATTCTGTTTTTATTACGGCAGTTTCAGAAAGAAGACAATGTTGGATTTCATGCTTCTTTTTCTCATAAGCTATATTTTGCCTTACAACAGAAATCTAATGTCACTCATGGGAAATTTTGTTACAGCAATTTAAGTTCTTTGCCATAATTTACAGTACGTTAATGAGGAGTGACTTGCTTTTTCAGTTCTGTTGGGGACGTAATATAAAAGTTTCAATGCAAATATTTATAATTTTTATTAAATATATGATGGTTTATTATGTATGTGCCAAATTCGAGCGATTAATACTGTCATTAAAATTATTTAGTTGAAAATTTATTACTTCAAATTACAAGTTCTGGCTTAAAATTATGTTGCTGATGTGTTGCCTGTTTTGCTATTTTTCTGCAAAAACATGACCTCTCTGATAATAAACACTGAAAATAATTAAGCATTCTATCTGCTGATATTTGTTTTCTTACCTTGTACCATTATAAGCAAAGAAAACCTTTCATGATGGTCATCGAAAATGATAAACTTCGGAAACGCTATATTGCATCTTCACAACTTTATTTTAAGGAATAGAATTTCTCAAAGCAAAACTAATTAAAGTACTTGAAAAGCATTGGCGGCTCGTGAGCTCAGAAAAGAGTAGGGCTTCAAGATAATATTTATCAAGAGAATACGTTTTTAAAAAGCTACTTTATATTCCAGTAGGCCAAATTTTTTAACTCTAAAGCCCGATATGAAATCTCCTGCTTTACAGACATATTAAATAATCAGCATACGTCATTTACTACTAGTTTTGCTAACAGAAAGTAAAATGAATGTTGATGTGTGTGAGAAAAATCAATGAATCAACATACACAATTTTCTCCTTGCCCACTTCACTCGCTAATACTCTTCCAACCAGCGGGAGTGGTCTCCCCTAAACTTTCTCGTATACTTTCTAAGTGGAGATTCGTAGTGGAGATACTTTCTCTTTGTATACTACGTATACGAGAAAGTAAAACAAAAAAACAAACAAACCTTAAATCAAATATCTGTTGCCACGTTTCAAAAAAATATTACTTTGAAGCAGGCGCGATAAAATAGGCAATGCAATGAATACTAAAGCGAAAATTCTGCTTTGGAATTGAATTCCCAAGAAAACAATTTATACTACCACAACCGTAACAATTGCAAAAGCGCGTGAATAAAAGATTTGCTGAAATAATGAGATCGGTTTGATTTACAACAATAAAAAAATTGTTAACAATTGATGCTTGAAAACATTATTTATTGTTGTAAATAAAATTTACAACAATAACAGATTGCTACCAATACGCATGCGCATGAGAATCGGATTAAAAGAAATTGAATATGCAATTTGAACGCCTCTTTTTGACGGATTTGGCCCAAACCTTTATACGGACCTACATTCATAACGATAAAACTGTATACCAAATTTTATCCATTTAGCTATTCAAGTTTTTGAGTTATAGCGTTCACATGACCGCGGACATACAAATAGACAGACTTCCAGTTGACGGATTTTGTCCAAAATTTGATAGAAACTTACAAATTATGTTTAAAGACCACATACCAAATTTCATACCCGTAGCTCTAATAGATTTCGAGTTATCGTGTTCACAGACAGACACACACACAGACAGGCATACAGACATAATTCCAAAATTGTGCTTTTCGGACTCAGGAAGGTCTAAAACGTGGAGATCCGTCAAAATCTCGAGTTCGAATTTTTTGACGATTACAATGCTTTCTCTTTGTATACTTCGTATACGAGAATGTAAAAATGAATAACTTCTTCAAAAGAAATCTAGCCTTCTATCAAGAGAAAGAAAATAATCAATCAACCAGATGTGTTTCTGTCGACGCAACACAAACCGAAGCCAAAACCCATAAACAGTCGATGAGATTGCCACTTTGTGTGAGAATGAGAAAAAGAGGTAAAAATATGTTAAAAAGAGCATATATCTCTCTTTCAGTTGGCTCCGTGCCAGCAGAGCTGTGTTGCCTTGCAGCCCATAGCCCGTCTAAGTTAAAGGCAGAAAGGGTTTCTTTTTATTTCCGTATTTTATGCGCTGTGAACAGACTTTCGGGTGTGGCAGAGTCTGCTTCAGCTCAGATCTGGGTCTCTCTTCGTTTGGATTCATTTTATGCCTTTTTTAAATTTTTTTATCCTTTTTTGTATTTTCCTAAGTCATTGAACTCTTGAGAGTGTAAAAGTAAGCAAATAAGATTAAAAACGAAAAATACAAGTTTAAAAATTAATCTCAAGGGGTGCTGCAGCTTTGCAGCCCTAATAGACGAGCTGCCACTGTTGAAAAGCCAACGAATATACAACATGGATTTACATCGCTAGAATATTTTGCAATATTGAAATTTTGACTTGCCTAAATTCTGTTATACAATCTCAAATTAGATAAACTATCTTGAGCAAAAGTTTGAAATACTAAAATTTTAATGGCAGTATTGTTCATCAAATATATAATGGGAACTTTTATATAAAGTCCCTAATAAGAATGGAAAAAAGTATTTTTAAATTAATTTCCAGAACTTTACAGTGGATAATTTAAACTGTTTTAGTGATATTCATTTCTGAAAAACGCAATTCGTGCATGAAATGGATTCTTTACATTATTTAGATATCTTGTAACTTTTCAGCTGCAATCTAAACTTCTCATTTAGAATTTTACTTGGGAAGTTGAAATACTCTTACTTCGCTAGGTTTATTATAAATCTACATTTAGACACACATCCTTGCGCAGATGTTATTATTATAAAGCTTTCAAAGAATATACTTCCATATTCCACAAATGAATACAATGTCTTTGGAATGCAAATGGGCAAATAAATGATTTCGCCAGTTGGAATGAATCCATGTAAACTTTCCTGAAGGTTTTGGTGAGTGATTTATGAGAGTTTAAGATTGATAATTTTTTAAATTATTACATAGCTTAGCCTGCTTTCACTTCAAAACTATCTGAATTAAAGTTAAAAGTTTTAATTTGCTAAGAAAAATTTTTACAGAATTTTCACTCGATAAAAAAAAGGACATTACGATTGTATTACAAGAAAATAATATACAAGTTCAATAAATTTTAAGAGTAAGCATGTTAAGATAATTAAAACGTCATCTATCCAATAATATTTGTAAAATTAGACAAGTGCTTCTATTTTTTGATAATTTCATAAGGAAAGTTTGAAGCTTTCTTTGGTTAGGTACATTTCGTTATAACATTTCGAACGAAAACATAAAGTAAGTTAAATTTTATTTAAAACAAAGAAAAATTTTAGAATATATTTTTCCTTTCTTCACAATTTGGGCTGAAAAAATATAAAAAAATTAATAAAAACGGTAATTTTAAATCCAAAAGCTTAAAAATCCATTAAAAACAATACCTTATTTTCTGACTAAAAGTACTTATTTAGTATTTGCGTATGACGAAGAAATTTTGTGAAGTATAACCATTCCACTATCAGAGCATTTTTAACATTCATGTGTCAAATGAGAACAGTAACTCTCTAAGCACTCGTGGACAGATAATGTCACTCAGACTTGTGTGAGTATCTGAAAACACTTATTTTAAGTCAAGTGTCATTGGTAATAGTAAAGATAAAGAACATCTTCATCCTTTTCCTATGCTTGCCCATGTGGTAACTGGAGCTTCCATGATCGATCAAAATGTCCTAGAGATCATAAAGTTACACATTTTTTCAGATTGAATTCCTTCTTCCAAAATAATCAAATGGATTTAGTGAGATGTTCTCTATCCTGTGAAAATTATATGGATAGCAATCACATAAATCCAAGTGCTCATCCACAGATAATGTCAGTCTTGAGTGGGAACTTGTCAATATTCAGAATAAGAATTCCTTGATAATTGATTAAAAAAAGAACACCGCTTGTCGTTTCGATGACAAGTTATCCAATATGACGACACGATCGCCCATTGCGGATCAAAATGCCCTAGAGATCAAAAGAGTTAACAGTTTTTTGACATTGAATGTACCCATCCAAAAATTTAGAATAGTTTATTTCGAAATAAATTTTTACTTTCTCGTATGCGAAGTATACAAAGAGAAAGTACTGTAATCGTCAGAAAATTCGAACTCGAGATTTTGACGAGTCTCCACGTTTCAGACCTCCCTGAGTCCGAAAAACACAATTTCGGAATTATGTCTGTCTGTGAACACGATAACTCAAACGCTATTAAAGATAGAGGGATGAAATTTAGTACGTGATCTTTACACCTAATTTTTAGGTTTCTTTTAAATTTTGGACAAAATCTGCCCATGTGAAGTCTGTCTGTCCGCGTTAATGTGAACACGATTACTAAGAAACTTAAACAGCTGGATGGATAAAATTTGGTAAACAGTTTTATCATAAATGTAGGTCCGTATCAAAATTTGGACCAAATCCATCGAGGGGGTTGACTGTCTGTCGGCCTGCATACTCGCATATTTATATACACGATAACGCATTAACACAAAGACTTAGATAAATGAAATTTAAAGTGTGATCTTCTGACATTAATTGTAGACCCGTGTCCAATATTGGTTCCAATCGATTTAGAAAAAGGCGTTCAAATTTCATATCTTATTATGAAGCAAAAATACACGCCATATCTCGGCACAAACGTGACGAACCATCACAAACCAGAACGAAAGCTTAAAGTCTTCAAAGGAAGTCATGCCAATAGTTTGATGGTTTTAAAAAGGTATCGAGGATATTTTTTAGTTGCTTTCATGATCCAAGTTATTAATTAAAATGCGTACAGACTGAAACTAGTGAGAGTTATAAAATAATAAAAATTGTCCTATATTTGCACATCATTTAAGAATCATATTTCTAAATGAAAAAGGAAGATCATGGACATATTTAACGACAAGTAAAAATTAATTTGCATAGTGATGTTACATCCCTCAGAAAGCCCGGATTGTGCTCTATCAAATCACATTTATTTATTTTTTTTAGCAAAACTCATTGAATGGTAGCGACAAAGTGTAATGATAATGATACAGCGCAATGATAATTATACAGTGAGGACACACTAGGTTCAGTTTTTTATTGATAAGGGTCAGAAGTTCAGTGCCTGTGTGATAACAAAGTTTCAAAAGAGATGAAAACTTTTTCCCAACAAGATAATAGGTATATCATTGATGATTGATCGAAAAAGCAATTACTTTTGCACCAACCTAATATATTCCTATAATAAGAAATCTGCATCTTACTAAAGCAGGAAAACTCGCCCTTTTTCTGTTATTGTTGTTGATTTGTTATTCTTTATGCATTTTTAATTTCGTTCAATAATATTCATCGCAAGATCTTACGAAAAACGCCTCTTTTCCCTAATTTTTCCCTTTCAGTATGCATTTCTCGGTATAGGCTTCGATGAAAAATCCCTCTCTACTCTTTTTCTTTGAATAAACAAGCAAGCAAGACACGCCACAATGAAAACGGAAGAAACACATTTTAGCTTATATTTGACTTCCCGATCTCTGCAATAACATTTTCCAAAAAAGCCATAAGAACAATGTATATTCTTTGAATTCATTCGAAATATTTTGTTTTAGCAAAAGGAGAAAAATAGATGTTCCTTGAATGTCTCTTTTTCCTCCTCTAAATCGCTTTTGGAGACGGGACGTGTTGGAAGTTCTTCGAGAATTTTATCCTCTACATTTATTACATTTCTTCGCAAGAGCATAATATTTTGGTGTAAGGTTATATTATTTATTTATTTGGGAGTGAAATTCTATCCGAGACGTATATTTGTGAGTTACGGGATTTCTCGCACACATTCGGTAAAGAAACACGAATATGGCAAACACTTCATATGAATTTATTCTACATGTTTCTTATTCCATAGGAGTAGCTTTCTGATTTCTGAAAGAATCGTTCTGCTTCGGATTTTTTACTTTCTCCTATACAAAGTATAGAGAGTATTTATTGTAACTGTCAAATTATTTGACGAATCTCTTCTTTTTAGACCTTCATGAACCAAAAAATAAAGGCAATTGTTTGCAATTTTGTCTCTGAACACGATACCTCAAAAGCAAAATGAGCTAGACGTTTAAAATTTAATATGTGGTCTTGACTCGAAAGCTGTAGATTCTATAAAATTTTGGAAGGGGAAATTTCAAAAGGGAGTCTTCCATAGACGCACAGCTGAAATCGACAACTCGGAAACGGAAACAGCTAAATAGACTCAATTAAGCATATTATTTGAATACTTGAGTTGTAGGTGTGTATCAGATTCCATACGAATTATTCTTTCTTATTCCGTAGGAGTAGCATTCTGATTTTCGAAAGCATCGTTCTGCTCTGGTATTTTTACTTTCACTGATACAAAGTGCAGAAAGCATTTCTTTAAATTGTCAAAATATTTGATGAATCTTTTCATTTTAGATCTCCATGAGCCTGAGATAAACATTTTTTGAAATTTTGTCAATGAA
The DNA here is from genome assembly GCA_013235015.1 of Araneus ventricosus. Lineage (NCBI taxonomy): Eukaryota > Metazoa > Arthropoda > Arachnida > Araneae > Araneidae > Araneus > Araneus ventricosus. The sequence continues at coordinate 714 of BGPR01033740.1, read as the reverse complement.
CGCAATTAACTCAAAAGCACGATGGGCTAAAAGTTTGAAATTTAATGCGTGTCTTTACACGAAAGCTGTAGATGTCCATCAAATTTTAAAAGGGAAATTTCAAATGGAAATCTTCCATCGACATGCAGGTGAACTCGGAAACTAAGAAACAGAACGAAGTAGATAGACTTAATTTGACATATGATTTTAATACTAGAGTTATAAATGTGTATGAAATCGACTGTCTATCTGTCAGTCTATTCGTCGATATATGAAAACGATAACAGAAGAACAGAACAAGCTAAATAAATAAAATACAGTAGGTAGTCTTACCATCATAATTACCTCATCGAAGGGGACATCGCGAGTTCACGGCTGAAAGGTTGCCGTATAAGTAAGCAAGCTGTCGCCAACCCTACGGTACAATAATGGTGATGTGGCTCTTACGGCCCGCCTCCGAAGACAGGTCGTACCCCGGTAGAACGGGGGTTGTTGCATGAGCCGCTCGTTATGGGGGCTATAATGTTGGAAACTCAGTGCCTGACTGTGCTGTCGTGGCGGCCGATCTTTCATTGTAAACCCGGATGCTTAGGTAGGGTGGGGTGATGTTACTTGTGGCTTATAAATCTCCATCGAATTTTGAACCCAAGCGGCCAGTGGGAAGATGGCCTAAAGCATACTTGTTTCTCTTCATTGTACTCCAAAGCTTAACACAAAACGCACCTTGAGTGTATT
>BGPR01033739.1:0-16829 GCA_013235015.1 Araneus ventricosus | reverse complement strand
AAAGTAGGGGGCCACTGGTGTGGTGCGGAAGTTTGGAGAGGGGAGTGCCAGCTCAGGTGTCTTCCTCGTCATTTGACCGCGGTTCAAAATGACGAGGTCCGTCGCGAAATAGCCCTCGTGTTGCTTCAAAACAGGACGTTAATATAACTAAAGAGAATCAGTGCGAAAATTAATGACATTCGCGAGTCCTCTTGTCAAAACTAATTAATATTTCAAAAAACACTTGTAAGAAGTTTCATATTTAATAAAAAAGTTTGTTAATATTGCTACCAATATTAACAAACTTGTAGTACTTGTGGAGTTATTTTTATACTTTCAAATAATCAATTTTGGGAAACTTTGTCGAAACATAAGAAGTCATGGTTTTAAATTTGGTCTCTATTTACCAAGTTTTCGATTATACGGTTGCAACCAGCTCGGATAATCGAGGTTCTACTGTAAAATGACCTCACAGTCACATGACAAATGCAACTGTGTACGTCATCGGGCATCTAGCTTCACGGAGTCTTATATTGTGTTTGACATCACGTCATAATGCCCTATGGATTCCTAAATTATGCTGACGCGTCACTTTTAATGGGTATCACATGTACATGAATGTTCTCGTATTTCAGCAGCATTGAAATCGGACGATTAGTACCCCAAATCATCAGCATCTAATTGCAATTTTTCTTACGCTGTGGATTCCAAAATGGAATTGGCGCCTCATATTTAATGTTCATCCCGTGAGCATAAAATAACTCTGTTTGAGCGGAATTATATTCGGACCATTTGAACTCAAAATATATTAACCGATTCGCTGTTTCGAGACCCATTTCTCTGAAAACTCCTTGTTCGCGGGCATAGTGCATGGTAAATACGTCGGGACCAAACGTCTTCCTCTGATGTGGTGTGGAAATTTGGAGATGGGCTTGGCTGTGTGTGTGTTGTCCTTGTCATCCAATCACGATTCAAAATTACGAAGTTCTTCCCAAAATAGCCCTCATATAGCTTCAAAACTGGGCGTTCATTTAATAAAAATTTAACCCTAAAAAGTCAATAAGTTACGAAGTGGATTCAAATTTATAAATGTCAGCTTAATTGTTTCAGATATCAGTTATTGTGAAACGCAGGTTCGGAAGGTTATGTGAAACTTATCTAAATAATTAATTTGTACACAGATTGACAAAATATAATACATTTAAAAAATTTAAAAAACATTAAAAAGTAAAATACGACAAATTAAATGAAAATAATGCCACAATACATTGAATAAATTCATGAAGACAAAAAAATTAGTTATAATGAATTGGCCCATCACATAAGCGTTGCCAATGTGACCCAAGCACTGAACTTCTGAGATTTTTTTTCTGTTGCAACCCTATGATCGTGTTGTCCGTTCTCGAAATGGGATTACGTATGCAAAGCACCAACTCCATTTAATCTTATTCATCGCGCTAATTGGCGGCATTATTTTCTTACTTAAGATGAATGAATTAGATGAAATAAAAGTGGAAATTCGTGCACGATTCGGAACCAGACAGACGCCAATTGTGTTTACCAGACACAATCGGCCACAGTCACAGTTATTTAGTTGTTATTGTTGTGTTTTTTGCCCCCTTTGGATATTCACGACTCAGCGATTCGAATATTTTTTTTTAATGTTGGCTATATTATTAGCGCTTTTTTGTGACAGTTTTTTTTTTTTTTTTTTTTCGTCTTGTATTTTTATTAATTTTTATCTATGATTTTTGGCTTGTTTTGTGAAAAAGTTATGTCCAGTAGAACTTTGATAATCCGACCTTATTGGGACAGTAATCGTCTCGGATAATTGCAAATTTGGCTTACAGAGACTTGAATTTTAAACCATGAACATTTTTCTATCGACAAAGATTTCCAAAATTGCTTACTTCAAATTATAAAAATGAGACAGCAAGTACTTCCATTTATTAACGTTTCAACCAAGAGGATTCGCGAATGTTACTTATTTCTGCCGTCAATGATTCTTGAAAAGTGTTCTCAAAATTATCGTTTTCACGGATAAACAGACTTCCCGTTGACGGATTTCTTTCGAAATTTAATCAAGTGTTACAGTTTTGGTGTAAAGACCGCATACCAAATTTCATTCTTCTAGTTCGGTACAGGTTTGTTTTGGTGTTCACGGATAGACAGATATAGTTCAAAAATGGTTTTTGCGGAGTCTGAAACGTGGAAGTTGAATTGAAATCCGGGACAAACAGTCATTACTAGGGTCGATCCAATTTTTTTAGAGCCCCATTTTTGTGGGGGAAAAAATATTTTTGTGAAAAAAAATTGTGAAAAATAAAAAATATTTTTATGAAATTTTTTTATCATGCAAAACCTTCAATTCTAGCAGTTCATCTATCCTATTAAAATTCGAAGGTAAACAAACATATGTATCTATGTCCTTCTATCTTCTCACCACTGAATCCTGAAACTAGCCGTAAGTACCAAAAAAAGTATCCGGTGTCGCATTTTTTAAAAATTTATTTAACGGAAGTTGGTATTTCTTTTTGAGCGAGCTTCTGTGTTTGGATATTTTGTATCCAACGTCCGGTTGTATTGTTCGTTTAAAAATCCCGAGATTAGCACTTTCAGACGATTTTTCTCCGTAAAGGGGTGACAGGCAGTGAGTAAGGTGAGCGCACTTCCGGGCTTTTTTGTTAGTCGTGCTATGTAAAGAGTAAACATTTTCCTCTCCATTTTTCACTTCACCCTTGTTTTGGAGAAATCGACTCCGCCTGGCGCATGCGCTAAAGAGCGGAGGGTTTGCGTATCTGAGAATAATCAGTACTCGTATACCTTTTAACCCTTTCTTTTATATCTATACTTATAAAAGGCAATGTTTGTGTTTGTCTGCGGTGTCCAGACGAATCTATCGCACTTACAGCCATGAAATTTGGCACACAGGTAGTCGAACTGTATGCACCTCCAAGCCGAAATTTTAAAATTTAATCTAGAACTTCTTATATTTAATATTTTGTGTTGTTTTGGGTGATTTTTCGCACTCATTTCTCAATAGCATGGTTTTGGATAACTGTACGACAAAAATAGATACACCATTGAAAAGAGCATGCGATTTCCGTTGTAATGAAGTTAGTTTTGAATTTCTAACGTAATTTACTGAATTTTGAGAAATTTGTGAAAAATAGTCAGTTTTATGGTAATTTTTAATAAAGATTTCTTCAAATTACCCCATCTTACGTTCTAACATCTCTATAATTTTCATTTTTTTCAGCTTATAACTGGAACGTTTCTGTCGGATTTAAAACAAGAACGGTTAAAATATCTTTTTTCGTTTTTTTTTTTTAAATTAATTTTTCCCTGAGCAGTCCAAACAGTTTTTTTGCTAGCGAGATTTAACAGCGAGAGTTTCTCCGGACGAGTGACCTTCCTCGCGGCAGGTGACGTCATATGCTTTCATTCCCAGCATGCATTTCTACAATCCGATGTGTATTTTTTTGTTTTCAAAACTTTCGTGTCATTGGTGGGCATTCTTTTATCCCATTTTGTTGAAGTCCTGATTCCACGGGCAACGCCGTGAGTCTAATGCTAGTAATTTTATAAGCAAACCATTTGGGATGACTTTTGAACCTCAAACCACCTGTCATTTCGATTCCTCCCCTACTAAACCCAACCCTTAAAAATAACTGTTCATCTTAAGTCCACAAAATTAATTTTAAACTCCCCCACCCTCCAACCTGCCCGGCAAATGAGTCCCCCTAATTAATCACTGAACTGGCAGCTGCAACTTTTAAGTAGCTTATCTTTTGCAATTAATTACGAATCTAATGAATTTCTACGTCTGAGTTCGTGTTACTACTTCCTACTGCGGGATTATTACTTTAAAATGCTCTTAGTAGGAGGATTTTGGAATTCGACGTTTGCAGATGCAGCTAAATTGGAACATCGCCGTGTCTCGAAATTGGGTCTAGTAAGTAATTGCAGTAAGGCTGCATCGCAAGTGGGAAAAAATATTGGGTTTTTCTTGTAGGGATTATTTGAGATATTGATGTCATTGTGTCAACTAAATCCGGTTGGGTTGGATTAGTCGTTGTTAAATATATTCGAAGGAATTAATTTATTTAATTAATGTATTCAAAATTTGATTATCTTGTAAATTAAAAATTGGGAGAGGATTTGTATGTAGATCGCAGCCGAATACCAAAAAGTGAAGAATTTGTCGTGGCTGATGAAATGAAAGTCAAATGCTATAAAGTAACTAATGAATTTTATTTTTAATTATTAACTTGTTCTGCCGGAATTAACTAATATGAATGATACACATACCATGGATTTGCCATCTCTTGATTTATTATAAAGATGTTTAATATGTAGCAAGCTGTCTTACTTCAAGGGTTTAATTTTGTTATGTCTGGTACGAATTATTATTATTATTTTCTCGTGCACAAAGTTATACGAAGAGAAATTACTCTAATCGTCAAAAAATTCCAAGCTGTTTTGCTTTAAGGCTTAAGTTTTGTTACTTCTGTTACGATTTTTATTATTATTATTATTATTTTTCGCTTACACGAAGTTATACAAAGAAAGATTACTGTAATCGTCGAAAAATTCGGTCTCGAAATTTTGATGAATCTCCTCCCTGTGTCCGAAAAGAAGTGTATGTATGTCTGTGAAAACTACTCAAAAATGGAACTAGCTAGGCGAATGAAATTTGGTATGAGGTCATACTCAAAAATGGAACTAGCTAGGCGAATGAAATTTGGTATGAGGTCAGTACTCTGAAATTGGTATGTATATCAAATTTTGGACGAAATCCATCAAAAGAGAATTTATATGTGTGTCCGTTCGTGTGCACGTAAACACAATACATGAAGGGAACACTGAGCTGTATGATTGGAATTTGGCATATGGTTTTATCGCCAGAATTGTGAATCTGTATCAAACTTGGAACCAAATCCTTTAAATTATTGAATTTGGCATATGGTTTTATCGCCAGAATTGTGAATCTGTATCGAACTTGGAACCAAATCCTTTAAATTATTGAATTTGGCATATGGTTTTATCGCCAGAATTGTGAATCTGTATCGAACTTGGATCCAAATCCTTTAAATTATTGAATTTCGCATATGGTTTTATCGCTAGAATTGTGAATCTGTATCGAACTTGGAACCAAATCCTTTAAATTATTGAATTTGGCATATGGTTTTATGGCCAGAATTGCGAATTTGTATCAAACTTGGAACCAAATCCTTTAAATTATTGAATTTGGCATATGATTTTATCGCCAGAATTGTGAATCTGTATCAAACTTAGAACCAAATCCTTTAAATTATTGACCGTCTGTCTGTCTATTCATGTGTCTGCGAATTAGGGATGGGAAAAACCTACCGATTTTTACCGAAAACCATATTTTTTTGCTTCGGTTAACCGGTTTTCTTTTCCGGTTATTTTTTGTCCCGGTTATAACCGGTTATTTTTTTTAAATCCAAAACCGGGTAAAAAAACGGATCGGAAGATAGGTTCGATTAGACCAAAATTTACCAAGTTATGAAGCTTTGAATTTCATCATCTTAGACCAATCAACAACAGCCGCTTCCTCGAGGCGTCTGTTGGTTGGTTGGCGGATTACTGAAAGAGTCTTTACGAACAGATAAATATTGACCAATGGATCGATTTCCTGCGAAAAGAATACTAATAGAAAATTTTGTCTACAAACGGCGTTTATTTTTTTTTATTAAAAAGAACCCCGAAAACGGGTTATTTCAAAAACCGGTTATTTAGAGCGGTTATAACCACCAGGTTGGACGTGAATCGAGCTAGTCCAGAGGTTCCCAACCTGTGGTACGCGTACCTCCGGGGGTGCGCGAAGAACTAGTTAGGGGTACGCGAAATCTAAGTTTTTAATGGCGGAAACAAAAAAAAAACACAATGAAATTAATTAGAAAACATAACATAAGGAGTTAGATTTTTGTTGCTATTTAATAACTATATCACTTGAAAAGTTGACTATTATAGAGTGTAATTTTTAGCCATTCTTATTAGTTAATGCGAAATTATTAGAATACTGATTTCATTTGTTTTGGCGTTGAACTAATACTATTGTAAAAATGCAATAAGATTGAAAATAAAAAAGTCCAGCAGATGTTATTATTGACACTTGAGCTAGCATAAGCCCTTGCCACTATTGATAAAAAGCTTCTTTGCATAGACGAATGGTTAATGGGTTGGGGGGATATCACAGTTTGAGGTACGCGAATATAAAAAACAAAAACAAAAAAATACTAATCAAGGGGTACGCGATGGAAAAAAGGTTGGGAACCCCTAAGCTAGTCTATAATTCACTTTCAATCAACGAACTTCCTATCCAGTGAACTCTTATCATTTTTATCACTCATTTTAACTTCTCCTACCAATTAAAAAGATAAACAGCGAAACCGCAGAAGTGGAAATATAGAACATAAATTTTCGATTCACGCAACTGGTTTTTCATTCCGAACGAGGAAAAGCTATGAACCCCTTCCTCCTTTCCAGCAGACGACATTTGCGAATGTAACACTTCTTGTTTTTCTCCCCTCTAATTAAAACCACCAGAGAGGATTCGACTAATCCTGTTGCAACGAACGATCAAGAAAACGGTCGGGGTGGCTGGAGGGGTGCATCGAAAAGAGGGAATCGTTTTCATTCGCCGGTGAACTCTACTTGACCGTGACCGGGACGCGCAAACTAGTTGATCCTCCCCGGGACAGGCGCATGCAAGGTCACCAGCCTCCCCCCTTCGACTTCTGAGTCACGTTATTAATTGTTCTGGACAATTATCATGCATATGACGTTGAAAATCGTTTGGTAAAGGTCAGAAGGTAAATTCTGATGGGTATTAAATGGAATAAAAGTATGCTTGGTGCTAATTTTGCTTTGTTGCAAACGATTTTGGTGTTGTGCTTAGATGGTGATGTGACGTGGATGTTTAGAGAAGGCACTTTCAGTGGCGTATCACGTGCCCAGCAGGGGTGTAGTGGAGGCGGAAACCACTGGAACGGGGTTCCGGTACTGCTTTTTTTTTCAAGAGAAATAAATAAGAAAACAATTATAGAAACATCCTTAAAAAAGCACGATTTTTGTCACCCAGGTTATAGCGTTCCGGCACTTCTTATTTTACGACTACACCGCTTGTGTCCAGGGTTTAATATTTATTTTTTGTCCTTTCCGATTACCTGTCTCAATCGCCGAATTCTGACTTGAAAAGCGTAAAATAAACGCAGAAGTATTGTCTTCGCGGCATTAGCGTAACTATAAGATAGGAGTGTCAAAGTGCCCAAGTCCATGGTCTTATGTTGTCCTGACTGGGTGTTAGAATTAAATAGATTTTTTATATATTTTATATTATTTTATAGAATTTTTTTTTACCTCCGGTTTAACCTGTCGGTTATAACCGCTCAAAATAACCGGTTTTTGAAATAACCTGTTTTCAATTTTTTTTTTATAAAAAAACGCGGTTTGTAGACAAAATTTATATTAATATTGTTTTTACCGGAAATGAATCCATTGGCATATATTTTTCTGTTCATAAAGACTCTTTCAGTAATCCGTCTACCAACCAACAGACGCCTCGAGGAAGCGGTTGTCGTTGAATAGTCTAAGTTGGTGAAATTCAAAGCTTCATAACTTGGTAAATTTTAGTCAAATCGAACCTATCTTCCGATCTGGTTTTTTCTCCGGTTATTGGATTTTAAAAAAATAATCAGTTATAGCCGGGACAAAAAAATAACCGAATAAAACCGGTTAACTGGGGTTTTTTTTTTTTTTTCAAAAAAAAAGTTTTTCGGTTAAAACCAGTAGGTAGGTTTTTCCCATCCTTAAGGTATACCGACACTGATGTCCTACCTTCCGGAACTGAAAAATGGGCCCCAATCCAAATATTTTCCGGGCCCACGGGCCCATATTCTGTGATTACGCCACTGCTTCATGACGCTCCCAGGAACTGGGATATCTATACCCTCTTGTCTACTCTCGCTACGTCACTTTATATTTTACTCCCCCTCTTTCATATTTAATATATAGACACTGCCCCTCGTTACGCCACTGGATATTTTACTCCCCCATTGCATGTTTAATGATTTCATTTTAAAATTACCACTTTCTCATCTCTTTAAAAATTACCTCATTTCTCTCTGGTAGAGGCATGAATAGGTTTTGCCCATATGGGCTTGTGGAGCGGTATTGTTCACGTTAAATTTAACTGTATTAAAACACAGGGGGGGGGCGCCAGAGGGGGGATGCTGTGCCCCCTGTCTGGGAAATATTTTGTATGCCGTCGGAGAAAATTTTTGTACGGGGTATTCAACTGTGGTTTATAAATAATAATCTGGCCAAAATTTGGGACCAATTTCATTGCACTCGTCCCCCCTGTCGGGCAAACTCTAGCGCCATTCCTGATTAAACATCATCCCACTAGTGTGGTGTTAAAAGTTTGGAGAGGTGGTTGTTTGTCTGGGTGTCGTCCTTACCAGCCGACTCCAATCATTGCCGCCCCAAAATAGCTGTATAGTAGCATCAAAACGGGGTGTTATTCTAACTAACGAAATCAGCGGCGAATCCAGGATTTGATCTGGGAGGGGTTGAGGTCATAAAAATTTTGTATCGTCGTGACCTCGTGCTTTATGTGAGTCAAAACACTTTAATTTTACTCACCTGACATTGAAAACCACAAAGGACACTACAATGCTTTCGATAATTTAATAAACACCCAATGAAATAACTAGCCCAAAATGTTTCCGAGTGGAGTGACTTCAAAAGCGGGAGAATTTTCGAGCCTGTCAAGCCAGAAGGCAATGTTGCCACGTTTTATGTAGAAAAAAGAGAGATAGATTCAGAACAAACATTTTGAAAAAAATCAAGAATTTTTGGGATGGCTCTGGGGGAACTGCAGCCCTATAACCCCCCTGGATTCGCCACTGAACTACATTGATCACAGCCATAAGGTAACGTGGCGTTTAAAGTACCAAACGCATAAGTCAAACATCGAGCTTTTAGTTCCAAACGATTACATTCTTACAGCATCGTATTCCATTTTCTGTTTGGCTAACAAACTAGACCAACTCGCTTCTTGAACTAAAACAACAAAATATTTGCATATAAAGCAATTAATTTTATACACTACATAAGCATTTTTATTATATGCAGATGGCCACATAAGAAGAATACTTGAAGGAATAAAGCTGGAAGGGGGTAGGGAGGGAAGAAATATTCCTCACTCGTGAAGGCCGTTTGACACAGCTGTTCTTCCTGTGACCGTAACTCATGCTTAAATCCATGTTGAATATTCTCACGTGCCTTTACGTTCAACAGAAATAGATTTCACTGCTCGCATTCGAAATCTGTTTCGGAATCGGACTGTGTGTCATCCCCAGCTGCTTGCTTTAGAGTAATTGGTGTGCGGTGGTTTTTTTAGTACGCAATGTGTGTGGGATATTTATGGTTTGTTTGTTCAGATTTTTGCTAGTCTGTGCGCGTCGAGACATGAATTTTTTCGTTGGAACCGTAAAATTTATAATTCGTTCAATAATGCTGCGAACAAAACATTTTCATGATGAAATAATTAAATAATATTTTACTGCATTTAATTAGAATAATTCTATGAATATCAGACTAATATTTAGCAAAAGATTTTTTTATAAGATCGTTTGGTAGCAGAATGATAAAATATTTCAAGAATTAAAAACATTATTTGTTCTGCTTCCAAACGATCGTGTAAAGAAATATTTAATAAAATATTTGCCTGCTTTTAATTTAATATTGCTGGAACTGCTTTGTTTGCGGGAAAATAATCGTCTGCTTGTTAAAACTTCGGTAAAAAATTATTTTTAGACTTAAAAAATTATAAATTCTGCTTCCAAACGACCGTAAAAAAGAAATATTTAGTAAAATATTTGTCTGCTTTTAATTTAATATTGCTTGAATTGTTTTCTTGAGGGAAAATGATTGTCTCTCTGTTAAAAGTTTGGTAAAAAAAGAATTTTAATATTGTTCTACCTAAAATATTTTAATAAATACTTTTCTTTGCATTATTGGGATTTGAATCATCTTCATAGATACGTGATGTATTTAAGTTCGATCTATCAAAGTATTTCATTAAAAAAACTGAAAATAACAGATAGTAATGAATAAATATTTCAGTAAACTTTGTTTGCATTTAATTAATTTTCATAAAGCTAAAATGTACCGATTTTGGAAAAAGTTCTTGTCTGTTTGTTAACTTTGGTGCTTTTTGTTTTTCTTTTACGATTTAATATAGTTCTGTAATTTAGTATTTTATAGAAGGAAAATAGAAAAGTCGTCTGCTTGAATATAAATGAAATATTACTTGCTTATGTGAAACGAAAATTATCAATGTGGCATTATTAATTGTTTAATTGTTTTATTTTTAGTAAGAAGAGAAATACTTTATATCAGACAATATTTTTCGCTGTAATTGTCGTATTATAGTATAACATTTGTTTAACTTGGGAAAACTAAATTAACTCGGGATTATTTAAAAAGTTTTTTTGGTTAAATGCATGGAATTGGGTTAATCAGTTTTATAAAATAATCTAATTTCTTAAAACTTATTAACCCCGATTTAAAACGTTAAATGTTAGAAGCAAATCTAGTATTTTAAGATTTTTGCACTACTCAAAAATTGATGAAAAATCGTTTGTTCTTTTCTTCGAGCTTAAATAAATTATTTTTTTAATGTGTACGCATTGAATTTGAAATAATGAAAGAAAATATAATGTATAGCATAGATTATTTGCGCATAATTTCATAATTCCATTAGAATCGTTTGCAACATTTTCAAATCGGAGAATTAACAGAAAATCCAAATTCTAACATTTTAAATGCATTCATCAGAAAATAATGCATATTAATAACAATAACGAAATGGCAAGGTTGAACATCATGACATGTTTTGTCACCGGATGCTGAAATAAAAAGATATTTATTAATTATAATGGGTAACCAGAGCCATCATTTAACGAAGAATAGTTTCCAGAAAAATACGATGACGATAAAAAGAAGAGAGGGAGAAAAAAAATCGATAGCAATCTGTTATTTCACCTGAATAATGTTTCGCAAAGAAGCGGATATGCGATAAGGATACCTCATTATTTCTCGAAGTTATGCTTTTTCGTAGAAATCGAATAACTCGAGTTCCGAGATCTGCCGATTAGCGTCGTAACTATCTTTCTCATTAAATAATAATTTGTGCACTGGTTTCTGAATTTTTGTGACATTATCTCTGCAAGTATCGTAAGGTTTTCGGTTTTCGTCAAAGATGATACGCCTGCTTATTATAAAGAAAATAATAAAAATTGTATCTTCGACGCGGGGGAATATGTTATTATGCCATTTGCCATTGTTACATTGTAAATTAATGGCGGGATAGAATTCATGTAATGCTAATGATCATAAGAACTGCTAATTGAACACTAACATGAAAAATAAAAGAACTGTGATTTTTGAAATTATATTGTCTTTGAATATTGTATCGGACAATTAACATTTTTCTGACAGAAAATAAATGCATTGAAAAATTAAGTCAAAGATTAACTTAATTTTTACATATGAAAGCCTCTTTTTGGGAAAGTTGGACCTCGTAATTTTAAAAGTTATAAGATGAAGAAGATGGGACTAAGCCGGCAAACCGCTTTTGAAACTTTCACACAACATCAACAAAAGGGCATTTGAACCCCCCCCCCTTTTGAGATATGGTTTAGCTCTCAAAAAATCCATTTTTTTAGCTTTTTTTTTTTTTTTTTGGGGGGGGGGGAGAAGAATCTGGCTACGAATAGGGCTGGTGGTTATTGCGAAAATAACCGATTTACTGTTATTCAGGTTTTTTCACCCACAGTTTAACCTTTACTATAAAACGGTGATTTCATTCTCGCATTAAACACTTCAAAGTTGACCGCGCCTGTACAATTTTAGATTCCACTGCTCATCTTGCGGGATTAAAACGGATATAACGTCACGGCACAGCATAAAATTACATACAATTAATTGAATGACGTTCAGTTATATTTATCACGTGACTGTGACCTCATATTAACTGATCCCGTTAAATTCGTATTAATTATAATATTATTTATTTATTATTATTGCGCTTGATAGTGTTAGATTTCATAAGAATAACTTTAATTTAGTGATTTCATTAATTAGAACATGTAATAAATGCACATGCGCATTAAAAAATATCGCCACTGTTGACAAGCTAATTAAAATTTAGCTTTAGTTAGAGTTAGAAATTAACGTAAATGTCTTTCCTTTGTGTGTATTTGTTTGTGTTTTGTGAACGTAATAAATTTAAAAGATTTTAAAAGAGCTAGCCGGTGTCATAAACATATTTTATAAGGATAACTTTAATTAAATATACGGTTTTAGACTTCGTAATAAACCGACGGGAGTGGCCTCCTCGAAACTTTCTCGCATACGCCTAACTCGGGTGGGGAAAAAAAAATACACCGAGCGCCATAAATGTGCGATATTCCCTAACACAGTGGGGAAAACGCTCCATCGTTCGCGCCCTTTTTTGGAGTCATAGAATGGGGAAGGGGAAAAAAAAACCGAATATGCAATTTCAACGCCTTTTTATAGACCGATTGAAACGAAAATTGGACACAAATCTACAATTAAGATTTCAAGACTACATACGAAATTTCATTTATCTAAGTCATTGCATTTCGAAGTTACGGTCTTCAGAAGTATGCGACTATACAGACCGACAGGCAGTCAACCCTTTGACGGATTTAGCCCAAAATGGGATACGGACCTACATTCCCGATGATAAAACTGTGTACCAAATTTTATCCATCTAGCTATTTAAGTTTTTGAGTTATAGTGTTCACATGAACGCGGACAGACAAACAGACAGACTTCCCGTAGACGGATTTTGTCCAAAATTTGATAGACACCTACAAATTATGTGTCAAGATCACATGCCAAATTTCATCCCTGTAGCAGCTCTAATAGTCTTCGTGTTATCGTGTTCACAGACAGACAGACAGAGTTCTAAAATTGTGTTTTACGGACTCAAGGGGGTCTAAAACGTGAAGATTCATCAAAATCTGGAGTTCGAAGTTTTTGACGATTACAATACTATATCTTTGTATACGAGAAAGTAAAAAAGGGGGTTATATTTAGGGGCACCGGTCCCTTTTGAGTCGCGGGTCCCTGACGCTCCCCTATCCTTAAATTCGTTCCTTTGTGACCCTATGCTGGGTTGCGAACTGTAATTCCACCACTAAATTCGTCATCTGTTATATTTTTCGGCTGCTTCACATACCCGCTTAACTCCAAACTACCTTCTCAAAAACCTATTTACTTTACGATATCGTCTCTCAAATCCATTGCGGTGTTTTTTTCCTAACCTGCACTTAAAGAAGACCGGTTTCAAGCTAATGCAGGAAACCCCAAGGTGACTCCACGAAATTTGAATCTCAAGGAAAAAAAGTTTTGTTATATATGCCCCGTTATTTACATATGCACTTCAATCTATTATGATAAAGTCGTGGAATTTATTTTATATTTTTTCTTACCCGGATCGCCTTTTGTTATCAGATTTATTCATCCTTTGTATTAGTGGGGGGTGGGACCACTTGTTATTATCTGTTTTGGGGGGAATAATAGAGTTTTTGAAAAATTTGATGGTTGTTTTTCGCCGTGGCCTTGGCCTTGAGAAGGATAACTTCTGATAGGTTATGCTAAATCTGATAGAGGATTTTGTGCTTTTATTTCCGTTCTAGAAACCTATATATATATTTATTTATTTTTCTTTGAAATTCTTTGGAGATTTCGTAAACCTTTTGTTATTTTATCCTTTAAGTAAACAAAGTTATTTTTGTGTAGTTTTTCCAAATTGCTATTAAAAAATTCCGTATTCTTTAAAAACTGGCTTAAGGATTCGTGAATTAATCATTATTATTCTTTTTTTAAATTTCGTTCTGCTTTGCTACTTCCATATTCTATTACAGTTTTAAGAAATGAAATGAAAAGAATATACAGGGTGTACGAGAATTTTTGGACCATTAAATTAATTTTAAAAAACTAATATTGTTACAACTGCGGTTTTTTTAATGAGAGCACATTTTATTTATTATTATTTTTTTTCAGATAGGTAACGCGAAGTTGCGGTGGTCTAGGTGTTTTTAAATTATTGGACACATCTCATTTTTGAGAGCCATCATCTGCGAAACTATTAAAGCTAGAAGCAAAATAAAAGCATGTATTTATAGGTATAATTTTACGGTCTTTAATTTGTTAAATCAATTGTAATTCGAAAACTGAATAGTTTTCGAGATGTCCAAAAAACTAAAAAATGAAATCAGAATACGCATATCGACGCAGCCGTTCAAAGCAAAGTTAGAACGTCGTATTGGTACGCCATCTATCTGAAAATAAAAAATTATTTGCTCTCTCATTTAAAACAAAAAAAACGTAGTTGCAACATTATTAATTGCTTTATTAATTTTTGATTATGTGTCCAATAACTTCTGACGGCCCTGTATATACTCTATTTTCTTCAATATCGTACGAATCTTAACATAAAACGCTCCATCCTTTATAAAATTCGAAGGTAAACAAACGTATGTATGTATGTTTGTATGTATGTCCGGCTATCTTCTCACGAACCGCCGAACGGAGAAGCACGCGGAAAGTACCAAAAGATGGAGAATAATCCAAGGAATCCATTTCGGCCATTTAAATTCCGAATTTACAATTAGTTAAAAAGATATTAATTAAAACCTCAAAATGAATGAATTGACGTGCTGCCATCTATTGGCAGAATGGTGAATTCATTCACGGCGGATTCTATTTTCCCCCCATTATTAGTTTTCGCATCCGGTGTTGCAATTTTTTTTTTTATTTATTTAACGGAAGTTGGTATTTCCTTTTGAGCGATCTTCTGTGTTTGGATTTATTAGCAATTGAAAAAAAAAATCGTTTTTCTTTCTTCCTTTTTGTCGTACGGTGTTTCGCAACATTTACGTTTGTTGGGGGAAAATATTTATTCATTTTTATCTGGTTTTTTTCATTATTATTCGTTTTATTTTTTCTTTTGCAAAACAAATATCATGCTAATCTGTTTTAATTTATAAGCATAAGAATTCTCGCGTTTTCATTCAAACCAAACTGCTTTAAGGTAGTAAAAAGGCTAGAAATGAAAGTTTTAATCCAACAAGAGAGGATTCAAAACAGATTTACATTTGTTGGGGAAGCTTAGTGACAATATTTGTAGGGAAAAAAACAGAGGCGGGCATATGAAAAAATGTGGATTCCGAGAAATGCTGGGTTATTAACTATAAGGTAATTAAAAGGTTGGATTTAAAAATTTTAACTAAACAATATAGGATTCAAAGGATTTTTTACGTTTTGGGGGGGAACATAACGTTTACGTTAGAGAATATGTGTAAAAAAATAAACCGGAGGCGGGCATATGAAAATTAGTAATAAAAAGACTAGATTTGGAAGAATATTTACATTTGTTGGGGAAAGTAAGTGACAATATTTGTTGAAAAAAAAAAAAACGGAGCCGGGCATATGGAAATATGGATCCCAATGCCTCACGTGATCTCATTTCTCTCCGCCTGGGAATATCCCATTATTCAAGATTGCCCGTGCAACGCCGGGTCATGCGGCTAGTCCTTTATAAGTATACGAGAAAGTCGATTCATAACTCCCACTAGTTATGAGTCCACTTTGAAAAGAAGAATTTTAAATCTTCTAATAATGATCCTAATTTAGAGATACAAAATGATGCCGAATACTGCCCTTGCTGGAAAAGAAACGTACATTGCAAATGCGGTCACTTAATAAAACTTGGATCCAAAATGATAAAATTTCTATATCTTTGAAATTTCTCGATATAGAACTTTTGCAGCATTCTATTTAGCGTCTACAAAATGAATCGTTTTCACATTTAAATAATCGGGTTGTTATAGTTATTATTGTTGCTAGTTGTAATTAATTCAAACTAATAAAATGAAGTAAAGATTAATTCGCGGTTCAAAACTAAGACAAAAAAAAAATGCATTTCTTATTTGTCTCCTCTTCTCCAAACTTATAATTACCCAACACTAAAAATCCACAGTAGGAGACGCGCTCGCCCTATTGATCTCAATTAGAGTGACCTTGGCCGCCAAATGACCACACCATTAACCGGTCAATAATTCCTTCCTCCCATTCAACAAATTATTATTCTTTCTCTCCTTACTACCTACCACCAGACGATACTTTACCGACCGTATAAATAAATCCCCCTCTATTATCACCTGACTAAGGAATTCCCGGTAATCAGTAGCAGGTGTGCTATGTCAGCACACACGTATAAAAAACACACACACAAGAAAAACGGAAACCAAACGATATACGTTCTATCTACTGGAAAAAGCTGTAAAGCACCCAAAAACTCATCCCTCCCCTCCGTCTAGAAATTGCAAATCGATAAAAATCGACCTCCCCCAGCTGGTACATTCTCCTCCGGTAGTTAGTCTGTCGCGGCGGCCCCCCCCCCCCCCCCCTCCCCACCGTGCCTTGAAACTATTATTGCGTTTTCGTCAGTCTTGCACAGGCGGAAATGAACGCTTAAAAGGCCAATATCCGATTCGCAATCAACGGAGGGGTGTTCCACCCCCCTTTTCGAAAAATCCCGCCCTTTGAATTGACTTTGAATGAGGGGTTTTGACAGGAGAGGGTTTGGGGGAAGTAAAGTTGGGTGTTCTGCGCATGCGTGGAATATTGAAGTTTAACTGGGGATATGTAGTTGCACATCAGTTTAACGCTTGGTACATGAAACTATAATTCGAATAGTCTTTATTATAAATTTAATACTT
>BGPR01033738.1:0-16829 GCA_013235015.1 Araneus ventricosus | reverse complement strand
AATACACTCAAGGTGCGTTTTGTGTTAAGCTTTGGAGTACAATGAAGAGAAACAAGTATGCTTTAGGCCATCTTCCCACTGGCCGCTTGGGTTCAAAATTCGATGGAGATTTATAAGCCACAAGTAACATCACCCCACCCTACCTAAGCATCCGGGTTTACAATGAAAGATCGGCCGCCACGACAGCACAGTCAGGCACTGAGTTTCCAACATTATAGCCCCCATAACGAGCGGCTCATGCAACAACCCCCGTTCTACCGGGGTACGACCTGTCTTCGGAGGCGGGCCGTAAGAGCCACATCACCATTATTGTACCGTAGGGTTGGCGACAGCTTGCTTACTTATACGGCAACCTTTCAGCCGTGAACTCGCGATGTCCCCTTCGATGAGGTAATTATGATGGTAAGACTACCTACTGTATTTTATTTATTTAGCTTGTTCTGTTCTTCTGTTATCGTTTTCATATATCGACGAATAGACTGACAGATAGACAGTCGATTTCATACACATTTATAACTCTAGTATTAAAATCATATGTCAAATTAAGTCTATCTACTTCGTTCTGTTTCTTAGTTTCCGAGTTCACCTGCATGTCGATGGAAGATTTCCATTTGAAATTTCCCTTTTAAAATTTGATGGACATCTACAGCTTTCGTGTAAAGACACGCATTAAATTTCAAACTTTTAGCCCATCGTGCTTTTGAGTTAATTGCGTTCATTGACAAAATTTCAAAAAATGTTTATCTCAGGCTCATGGAGATCTAAAATGAAAAGATTCATCAAATATTTTGACAATTTAAAGAAATGCTTTCTGCACTTTGTATCAGTGAAAGTAAAAATACCAGAGCAGAACGATGCTTTCGAAAATCAGAATGCTACTCCTACGGAATAAGAAAGAATAATTCGTATGGAATCTGATACACACCTACAACTCAAGTATTCAAATAATATGCTTAATTGAGTCTATTTAGCTGTTTCCGTTTCCGAGTTGTCGATTTCAGCTGTGCGTCTATGGAAGACTCCCTTTTGAAATTTCCCCTTCCAAAATTTTATAGAATCTACAGCTTTCGAGTCAAGACCACATATTAAATTTTAAACGTCTAGCTCATTTTGCTTTTGAGGTATCGTGTTCAGAGACAAAATTGCAAACAATTGCCTTTATTTTTTGGTTCATGAAGGTCTAAAAAGAAGAGATTCGTCAAATAATTTGACAGTTACAATAAATACTCTCTATACTTTGTATAGGAGAAAGTAAAAAATCCGAAGCAGAACGATTCTTTCAGAAATCAGAAAGCTACTCCTATGGAATAAGAAACATGTAGAATAAATTCATATGAAGTGTTTGCCATATTCGTGTTTCTTTACCGAATGTGTGCGAGAAATCCCGTAACTCACAAATATACGTCTCGGATAGAATTTCACTCCCAAATAAATAAATAATATAACCTTACACCAAAATATTATGCTCTTGCGAAGAAATGTAATAAATGTAGAGGATAAAATTCTCGAAGAACTTCCAACACGTCCCGTCTCCAAAAGCGATTTAGAGGAGGAAAAAGAGACATTCAAGGAACATCTATTTTTCTCCTTTTGCTAAAACAAAATATTTCGAATGAATTCAAAGAATATACATTGTTCTTATGGCTTTTTTGGAAAATGTTATTGCAGAGATCGGGAAGTCAAATATAAGCTAAAATGTGTTTCTTCCGTTTTCATTGTGGCGTGTCTTGCTTGCTTGTTTATTCAAAGAAAAAGAGTAGAGAGGGATTTTTCATCGAAGCCTATACCGAGAAATGCATACTGAAAGGGAAAAATTAGGGAAAAGAGGCGTTTTTCGTAAGATCTTGCGATGAATATTATTGAACGAAATTAAAAATGCATAAAGAATAACAAATCAACAACAATAACAGAAAAAGGGCGAGTTTTCCTGCTTTAGTAAGATGCAGATTTCTTATTATAGGAATATATTAGGTTGGTGCAAAAGTAATTGCTTTTTCGATCAATCATCAATGATATACCTATTATCTTGTTGGGAAAAAGTTTTCATCTCTTTTGAAACTTTGTTATCACACAGGCACTGAACTTCTGACCCTTATCAATAAAAAACTGAACCTAGTGTGTCCTCACTGTATAATTATCATTGCGCTGTATCATTATCATTACACTTTGTCGCTACCATTCAATGAGTTTTGCTAAAAAAAATAAATAAATGTGATTTGATAGAGCACAATCCGGGCTTTCTGAGGGATGTAACATCACTATGCAAATTAATTTTTACTTGTCGTTAAATATGTCCATGATCTTCCTTTTTCATTTAGAAATATGATTCTTAAATGATGTGCAAATATAGGACAATTTTTATTATTTTATAACTCTCACTAGTTTCAGTCTGTACGCATTTTAATTAATAACTTGGATCATGAAAGCAACTAAAAAATATCCTCGATACCTTTTTAAAACCATCAAACTATTGGCATGACTTCCTTTGAAGACTTTAAGCTTTCGTTCTGGTTTGTGATGGTTCGTCACGTTTGTGCCGAGATATGGCGTGTATTTTTGCTTCATAATAAGATATGAAATTTGAACGCCTTTTTCTAAATCGATTGGAACCAATATTGGACACGGGTCTACAATTAATGTCAGAAGATCACACTTTAAATTTCATTTATCTAAGTCTTTGTGTTAATGCGTTATCGTGTATATAAATATGCGAGTATGCAGGCCGACAGACAGTCAACCCCCTCGATGGATTTGGTCCAAATTTTGATACGGACCTACATTTATGATAAAACTGTTTACCAAATTTTATCCATCCAGCTGTTTAAGTTTCTTAGTAATCGTGTTCACATTAACGCGGACAGACAGACTTCACATGGGCAGATTTTGTCCAAAATTTAAAAGAAACCTAAAAATTAGGTGTAAAGATCACGTACTAAATTTCATCCCTCTATCTTTAATAGCGTTTGAGTTATCGTGTTCACAGACAGACATAATTCCGAAATTGTGTTTTTCGGACTCAGGGAGGTCTGAAACGTGGAGACTCGTCAAAATCTCGAGTTCGAATTTTCTGACGATTACAGTACTTTCTCTTTGTATACTTCGCATACGAGAAAGTAAAAATTTATTTCGAAATAAACTATTCTAAATTTTTGGATGGGTACATTCAATGTCAAAAAACTGTTAACTCTTTTGATCTCTAGGGCATTTTGATCCGCAATGGGCGATCGTGTCGTCATATTGGATAACTTGTCATCGAAACGACAAGCGGTGTTCTTTTTTTAATCAATTATCAAGGAATTCTTATTCTGAATATTGACAAGTTCCCACTCAAGACTGACATTATCTGTGGATGAGCACTTGGATTTATGTGATTGCTATCCATATAATTTTCACAGGATAGAGAACATCTCACTAAATCCATTTGATTATTTTGGAAGAAGGAATTCAATCTGAAAAAATGTGTAACTTTATGATCTCTAGGACATTTTGATCGATCATGGAAGCTCCAGTTACCACATGGGCAAGCATAGGAAAAGGATGAAGATGTTCTTTATCTTTACTATTACCAATGACACTTGACTTAAAATAAGTGTTTTCAGATACTCACACAAGTCTGAGTGACATTATCTGTCCACGAGTGCTTAGAGAGTTACTGTTCTCATTTGACACATGAATGTTAAAAATGCTCTGATAGTGGAATGGTTATACTTCACAAAATTTCTTCGTCATACGCAAATACTAAATAAGTACTTTTAGTCAGAAAATAAGGTATTGTTTTTAATGGATTTTTAAGCTTTTGGATTTAAAATTACCGTTTTTATTAATTTTTTTATATTTTTTCAGCCCAAATTGTGAAGAAAGGAAAAATATATTCTAAAATTTTTCTTTGTTTTAAATAAAATTTAACTTACTTTATGTTTTCGTTCGAAATGTTATAACGAAATGTACCTAACCAAAGAAAGCTTCAAACTTTCCTTATGAAATTATCAAAAAATAGAAGCACTTGTCTAATTTTACAAATATTATTGGATAGATGACGTTTTAATTATCTTAACATGCTTACTCTTAAAATTTATTGAACTTGTATATTATTTTCTTGTAATACAATCGTAATGTCCTTTTTTTTATCGAGTGAAAATTCTGTAAAAATTTTTCTTAGCAAATTAAAACTTTTAACTTTAATTCAGATAGTTTTGAAGTGAAAGCAGGCTAAGCTATGTAATAATTTAAAAAATTATCAATCTTAAACTCTCATAAATCACTCACCAAAACCTTCAGGAAAGTTTACATGGATTCATTCCAACTGGCGAAATCATTTATTTGCCCATTTGCATTCCAAAGACATTGTATTCATTTGTGGAATATGGAAGTATATTCTTTGAAAGCTTTATAATAATAACATCTGCGCAAGGATGTGTGTCTAAATGTAGATTTATAATAAACCTAGCGAAGTAAGAGTATTTCAACTTCCCAAGTAAAATTCTAAATGAGAAGTTTAGATTGCAGCTGAAAAGTTACAAGATATCTAAATAATGTAAAGAATCCATTTCATGCACGAATTGCGTTTTTCAGAAATGAATATCACTAAAACAGTTTAAATTATCCACTGTAAAGTTCTGGAAATTAATTTAAAAATACTTTTTTCCATTCTTATTAGGGACTTTATATAAAAGTTCCCATTATATATTTGATGAACAATACTGCCATTAAAATTTTAGTATTTCAAACTTTTGCTCAAGATAGTTTATCTAATTTGAGATTGTATAACAGAATTTAGGCAAGTCAAAATTTCAATATTGCAAAATATTCTAGCGATGTAAATCCATGTTGTATATTCGTTGGCTTTTCAACAGTGGCAGCTCGTCTATTAGGGCTGCAAAGCTGCAGCACCCCTTGAGATTAATTTTTAAACTTGTATTTTTCGTTTTTAATCTTATTTGCTTACTTTTACACTCTCAAGAGTTCAATGACTTAGGAAAATACAAAAAAGGATAAAAAAATTTAAAAAAGGCATAAAATGAATCCAAACGAAGAGAGACCCAGATCTGAGCTGAAGCAGACTCTGCCACACCCGAAAGTCTGTTCACAGCGCATAAAATACGGAAATAAAAAGAAACCCTTTCTGCCTTTAACTTAGACGGGCTATGGGCTGCAAGGCAACACAGCTCTGCTGGCACGGAGCCAACTGAAAGAGAGATATATGCTCTTTTTAACATATTTTTACCTCTTTTTCTCATTCTCACACAAAGTGGCAATCTCATCGACTGTTTATGGGTTTTGGCTTCGGTTTGTGTTGCGTCGACAGAAACACATCTGGTTGATTGATTATTTTCTTTCTCTTGATAGAAGGCTAGATTTCTTTTGAAGAAGTTATTCATTTTTACATTCTCGTATACGAAGTATACAAAGAGAAAGCATTGTAATCGTCAAAAAATTCGAACTCGAGATTTTGACGGATCTCCACGTTTTAGACCTTCCTGAGTCCGAAAAGCACAATTTTGGAATTATGTCTGTATGCCTGTCTGTGTGTGTGTCTGTCTGTGAACACGATAACTCGAAATCTATTAGAGCTACGGGTATGAAATTTGGTATGTGGTCTTTAAACATAATTTGTAAGTTTCTATCAAATTTTGGACAAAATCCGTCAACTGGAAGTCTGTCTATTTGTATGTCCGCGGTCATGTGAACGCTATAACTCAAAAACTTGAATAGCTAAATGGATAAAATTTGGTATACAGTTTTATCGTTATGAATGTAGGTCCGTATAAAGGTTTGGGCCAAATCCGTCAAAAAGAGGCGTTCAAATTGCATATTCAATTTCTTTTAATCCGATTCTCATGCGCATGCGTATTGGTAGCAATCTGTTATTGTTGTAAATTTTATTTACAACAATAAATAATGTTTTCAAGCATCAATTGTTAACAATTTTTTTATTGTTGTAAATCAAACCGATCTCATTATTTCAGCAAATCTTTTATTCACGCGCTTTTGCAATTGTTACGGTTGTGGTAGTATAAATTGTTTTCTTGGGAATTCAATTCCAAAGCAGAATTTTCGCTTTAGTATTCATTGCATTGCCTATTTTATCGCGCCTGCTTCAAAGTAATATTTTTTTGAAACGTGGCAACAGATATTTGATTTAAGGTTTGTTTGTTTTTTTGTTTTACTTTCTCGTATACGTAGTATACAAAGAGAAAGTATCTCCACTACGAATCTCCACTTAGAAAGTATACGAGAAAGTTTAGGGGAGACCACTCCCGCTGGTTGGAAGAGTATTAGCGAGTGAAGTGGGCAAGGAGAAAATTGTGTATGTTGATTCATTGATTTTTCTCACACACATCAACATTCATTTTACTTTCTGTTAGCAAAACTAGTAGTAAATGACGTATGCTGATTATTTAATATGTCTGTAAAGCAGGAGATTTCATATCGGGCTTTAGAGTTAAAAAATTTGGCCTACTGGAATATAAAGTAGCTTTTTAAAAACGTATTCTCTTGATAAATATTATCTTGAAGCCCTACTCTTTTCTGAGCTCACGAGCCGCCAATGCTTTTCAAGTACTTTAATTAGTTTTGCTTTGAGAAATTCTATTCCTTAAAATAAAGTTGTGAAGATGCAATATAGCGTTTCCGAAGTTTATCATTTTCGATGACCATCATGAAAGGTTTTCTTTGCTTATAATGGTACAAGGTAAGAAAACAAATATCAGCAGATAGAATGCTTAATTATTTTCAGTGTTTATTATCAGAGAGGTCATGTTTTTGCAGAAAAATAGCAAAACAGGCAACACATCAGCAACATAATTTTAAGCCAGAACTTGTAATTTGAAGTAATAAATTTTCAACTAAATAATTTTAATGACAGTATTAATCGCTCGAATTTGGCACATACATAATAAACCATCATATATTTAATAAAAATTATAAATATTTGCATTGAAACTTTTATATTACGTCCCCAACAGAACTGAAAAAGCAAGTCACTCCTCATTAACGTACTGTAAATTATGGCAAAGAACTTAAATTGCTGTAACAAAATTTCCCATGAGTGACATTAGATTTCTGTTGTAAGGCAAAATATAGCTTATGAGAAAAAGAAGCATGAAATCCAACATTGTCTTCTTTCTGAAACTGCCGTAATAAAAACAGAATTCATGAATATTTCATTTTTTTAATCATCGTAATTAAACAATTACTTTCAGAAATATCTTTCTGCGAATCAGAGAGGGAAAAACATGATACAACTTCAAATTAATATAATGGATAATATGTTTAATTTCCCATGGTGCGCATTAGCTTAGAAGGCTTTTAAATTCACTAAACACATTATATAGTGAAAAGAGCTATAATAAATATATAAGTAATAATATGATAATTTAAAATATTTTCGGCATGCATTTGGAATTCTTTTCAGCTGATTGTTAGAATGTTATGTGTTTTTCTTTATTATTAATAATCATAATTATTCAGCCTTTAAATATAATGTTTCCATAGCTCTTTCAGGTTTCAATAATTCAATGTAAATTCTTATCTTCGGAAAGAGCCAAAACACAATCGTCTATCCATTTTTCGGAGAAAAATGCCATTTTGAAATTCAAGAAAACTCTAAAATATCACTGTAATTTTACACTGAGCAAACAATTACTTTAAAAATGAAAACGCTTTAAATTAAATGATTGCTTATATATCCCATTAAAAGCTCTGAAAACATTTTTAAATAACGTCTGTAAATAAAAGACTTATATGCGAACTTCTATTATATAGCAATTTAAGGTTCCTCTTCGAAACGTAACTAGAATCATTAATTTTTATTTTTATTTTACATAATCATTATGCATTAATTTCTAAGAGATATAAATTTCATTTTACGAAAAATATGATTTAATTTTAAATCCAAGCAATATTCTAGCATCATTAAATCGTTCTTGCATTGCCAAGTATATCAAACGTATTCGTAGTTTCATAAAGGAATTCGCATGAGTTAGTTTCAGTCTAATTATACAGTATATTAGAGGAAAAGAAATAACGTACACATTAGATTTATTGATATGCATTTAAATTACTAGCAATATCCAACGCATAAATCTTTAGAAATTTAATTTCATTGGACAAATAAATCATAAAGCCAATGTTTGATGAAAAATACAGGTACCGGAAACGGAAAATACATAAAGAAATTAAGAAAAATAACAATACAGTGGAGACTTGTACCACTCTTATAAAGAAAGTCTGGTTATATATACAAATACCTCAGTACAATTATACAGTTCATGAGAGGAAAAGAAATAGCGTACTAGTGGCGACATGCACCACGCTTGTAAAGAAAGTCTTGATACAAATACAAATGCCTCAGTACAATTATAGAGTTTACGAGAGGAAAAGTAATAACGCACTAGTGGCGACATGTACCACCCTTGTAAAGAGAGTCTTGATACAAATGCCCCAGTACAATTATAGAGTTCACGAGAGGAAAAGAAATAACGTACTAGTGGCGACATGTACCATGCTTGTAAAGAAAGTTTGGATACGAATACAAATACCTCAGTAAAATTATACAATTCATGAGATGAAAAGTAATAACGTACTAATGGCGACATGTATGTAAAGATAGTCTTGATACATGTACATACCTCAGTTCAATGGACCTTATGCATGGTGACGTCACATACTCCGACACGTGACCTGCCGGCGGCAGCCATTGGTCAGTCTTAAACAGCTGACTCGGAACTGCTTTTATTTCTGAGTCACTTATAGGCCGATCGTTTTGTTTATTCCTCCACAGCTGTTTTTCTATACTCTCGAACCCAAACTGTGCATAAGGTCCATTATACTGTTCATGAGAGGAAAAGATATACCGTAACATTAAATAAATTGCAATCCATTTAAAATACTAGTAATATCCAAAGCATAAATCTTTAGAATATTCATTTCATCGGACAGATAAATGATAAACTTCATGTTTTTCCACCGTTATGAAAAATACAGAAACCGCAAACGAAAAATGCATAAAGAAACAAAAGAAAAAATAACCGTCTAGTGGCGACATGTACCCCGCTTGTAAAGAAAGTCTGGAGACAAATGGATATATTTTTCGTCTCTGAAGAGAATACACGCATCACACACATTCCTATTACGCCACGAAGCGAAAGATAGTTTTTAAATGAGTTTCTGAACCCGGCATCTTCACTTTCTTTTTCCACTATGATTCTTTTCATCTTGCTGTTCGTTAAACCGAAATCTTTCGGTCAAGAAGAAATCTTGGCAGCAAACTATAAAAAAGAAGACAACAACAACAAAAAAGGAGACTCTTAGAAAGTAAGTGAAAAAAACTTTTTCTGGCAGATCAGGAAACTATTCCTCTATTCCAGTTATCTTCTGCAGCTTCTTCGATGTATTTTTTCGACCCCACCTAGCGAGGCCGAACTAAAAATAAACTCTCGAGTCCACTGATAATCCTCTCTCGCGAAGGTTTAACCAGCGGAGTGTAACGAGGTTCAGGCTGTTAGGTTGGTGTTTGTAAACAAACAGAGAGCTTCATGAATCAACTTTAACCTTGACACGATTCTATTTGCATTCCTCTCCAAGAAACATCGAGGTGCCAAACTGGCAGACAGAGTGACGTCAGAGAGGGGCTAAATCACAATAAATGGATGCGTGTCTCGACAATTCTAGGACTCACACTTTTCACTCTCGTTTTCTGCCGCAATATAAATCAATATTCTAGGTTAGTGGTTCAACGCAAACGTTTTATTTAAATTAAAGAAACCGCTCTACTAAGTGGAAGAAAAGGATTAAGTTTTATTTTGTTTGTATACGATATCAAATATTTTATTCCGAATGAAACTATGTGTTTACGTCTATCTTTGAATTTTTCATATTCATTTTTTTCGTTTTCCACCGCAATATAAATCAATATTCTAGGTTAGTGGTTCAACGCAAACGTTTTATTTAAATTAGAGAAACCCGAAACCGCTCTACTAAGTGGAAGAGAAGGATTAAGTTTTATTTTGTTTGATACGATATCAAATATTTTATTCCGAATGAAACTATGTGTTTACGTCTATCTTTGAATTTTTCTTATTCATTTTTTTCGTTTTCCACCGCAATATAAATCAATATTCTAGGTTAGTGGTTCAACGCAAACGTTTTATTTAAATTAAAGAAACCCGAAACCGCTCTACTAAGTGGAAGAGAAGGATTAAGTTTTATTTTGTTTGATACGATATCAAATATTTTATTCCGAATGAAACTATGTGTTTACGTCTATCTTTGAATTTTTCATATTCATTTTTTTCGTTTTCCACCGCAATATAAATCAATATTCTAGGTTAGTGGTTCAACGCAAACGTTTTATTTAAATTAGAGAAACCCGAAACCGCTCTACTAAGTGGAAGAGAAGGATTAAGTTTTATTTTGTTTGATACGATATCAAATATTTTATTCTGAATGAAACTATGTGTTTACTTTTATCTTTGAATTTTTCTCATTCATTTTTTTTATTTAAATTCAAATATACGGGTCCTTAAAATAATAAAATTAACAAAAGTCTTTTAATATACTCTTGCATTAACCCTCCAACTGCGCATCCCTCGATTTCCGCGGGTTCGAACAAAGTCTATTTTCTGCTGTATCCTGCGATGTTCACATGCCGTTGTGTTTACTTAGTGCTTTTATAGCGTTAGATCATATTATACTAATAAAGCTTTGCATATAAATAACAACTCGCTTGGCTCAACGATATTTCATCACGTTGCATCTAAATAGTGATTTAAAAAATTAAAAGAATCGGAGGGTTAATGTATTTAAAAGAAGAGATTTATATGCTTATCAGAAATATGGGGCTCAAAACAAAATCGTAAAAAATGAGGCACTGATAAAAATGTTCTAAGTAAACTGGAATTTTATCTCGCTTATAAAATGTTTTATATTTTGAAAGAATGTTCTGGAGTTTTCTTTCTTATGATATTTAATGCCAATCAGTTTCCTTACCGTTTAGTTTTAAGTGTCTGACGCTTTTACGATTTTGTTGTGAATCTCATATTTTTGATTAAAAAACTACTTTCTAATTTTCAGTACCTTTATAAAAGCGTGTTTTTTAAAATCTTTATTCGTATTATTTTTAGTCTTTAATTTTAATTCATATTACATTATTATAGATATTATGGAACCTTGTATTAAATATATATTTTAATGTCCTCTTGTCCCCCCCTATATGTCATATTCTGAAATTTTGCTTTAAAACAGAGTATGCTTATTTTCAGGTCTCTTGAGGAAAGAAAAACTCGGTTCAGTAAAGATAAAACACGATTCCAGTTTCAGAGTTCACATTTCATTCACTTTTTTTTATAAGCATCGATGAAGAAATAGATTTAGCTTCTTAATATAAATAGCAACGAATTTTATGCAGTAGAAGAAATGAAAAGCTCATATTATAAGGTATTTACTCCCAAATTAAAATGGTTTATAAAAATAAAATACAAACATAAATGTAAATTAATTAGTAAACAATTATAGTACTTATCACTACCCCAGAACCAACAACAGAAATTAAAGTATCAACTCTTAAAGTATGGGGAGAATTCCCCTTTTTCAGAAGATAAAACCCCATTCACAGATATCTTAACACATCTTAACGTGTGCACAACGCAGGACAAATAGCAATTTTAAGGATGCTCGTTAAATTATTGTCTGCAGTTCTTTTGTAAAAGTGCTAAAATTATCAGAATCAAATAAGCAGATTGAGATGGTATATGATTATGAGATAATACATAAGAATATTGCGCTGTGTTTTCCAATTTCAATTTCTGTTTGAAGGATCATTTTTGTTTGAATGTTCCTTTAGATATTGTATTTACCAAATTTGACTCAATATTTTATGTAGAAGTGTAAATGAATGATCATTTCTGTTTCTATTCATTTCTTGTAAACTGACTGAAATCAATTTTGTTCCGTTAAGTTTCAATGAAAGAGCTTAAAGGAATTCTTCCGAAAATTATTTTAATTGGAAAACTAGTTATTCCGCACAGAAAGATTATTCTAGTCTTATAAAATCATAATAGCAGATTTTAGAAAGTAAAATTATTATTTATTTATTTATTTTATTTTCGGATGGAGTATTTATGTATGTTAAAGATTAGTAACTTCTAGATTTTATAAAAAATCATTGTTGATATGAATTATTCAAAATAAAAAGTCAGGGCAATCAGACTTTTATTTCCACTTCTGAAACTTTCAATATTAGCTTAGTTAAGTTTTGTTTGATTCACGTTTTGAAGTTGAAAAAGATAACTTTGAGAATGACCTCAACTTGTTGACGCCCCAGTTCATCTACGTTTTAAATAAAAAAGGGCAATGTCTGTGCCGGCAAACCTTTCCCTAAATTTTCTCTTCACTCCAACGAAAGAACGTACGATTTACTGTCGCCGCCAAATTGTCCAGTTTACAGCGGTCGCTATAGGAAGAGGTTATCGTAGGAATAATTCGTTTCTAGTAGGTAGAAGTTCATTCAAATATGTTCCGCCACAAACTCGCCAAACTTAAAAAAACTCCGACTTCTGTTGGATTCCTCGTATTCGAAATGGACCTTCCTTAGCAAAACCACAGTTGCTATAGCGACCGCCGTAAACTAGATAATTTGTCGGCGACACTTCTCGTGGTGGACAGACCCTACACGCATTTAACATTTACGAAGTCCGCTCAGGGTTGTCATATTGGCCTTTTTAAGGCCAAATTATGGAAATTTGGCCTTTTTCAAAGCCCTTGGCCTTGGGAATTTTCAATTGGCCTTAATTTCATTTTTGGCCTTTTTTGGCTTTCTTTCCGTTAGTGACTTTCAGAACAATTTTTAATTACTTATTCAATTATTTTTAATAAATTTTAGATGTTACACATTTCAAATGAGCTGTCAAACGAAATAACTCTTGAGTAGAACAAGGATGTTTTAAATTTCTTTCACTTAAATTCGATATTCTCATATCAAATGAAATTCGTTTTCATGAAGGATAGCCTTTTTTCTGATAGCAAATGACGTTTTCAATTAATTTTTAAATTTGGCCTTTGTTGGCCTTATTTTTAAGAAGATTTGGCCTTATTTTTAAGAAGTTTTGGCCTTATTTTGCTATTTTGATCTGACAACCCTGAGCCCGCTTACAGAGTGGATGCTTTGGTTGAATCTGGTCTCAAACATTTAATATTCCATTTCCGAAGCTCAGTCATCAAGTCACTGCTACGCTTTCATTATCAAGAATAGAGCAAACTTAAGTTCTTGTACATGACTTAGAAATGAAAATGAGCATCGATCTTCGAAATAGTGAAATGATTTCCTAAAACTCACATTTGAAATATAGACATTCGAGGCAAAGATTAACCAAGACTGAATAGACTCTTTTCAAGAAGCAAAATCTCTGACTTTAAATTGACTCTTAATCTCTGACTCTTTAAAATTAGAATTGTTCGTCCATTTTTAATTTTGTAAAATCACTTTACGATTGATAGAATTTTATAAATTAGACATCAACGTTTGACATCGAGTTGTAGAATTATTGGAAGGTCGTTTTACTCATGACTGTTGTGATTTGAATATTGTTAAAAGGAAAATTATTCAAATATATTAGAAAGATGTAAATATCAAAATTAATTTAAGGAATAAACTTGAACAAAATGACTTTTGGAACAATACTGCCCTAAAAATATCTACAGTTTGTTCATCATTAGATCCCAGCATTCAGAGTAGAAAAATCCACTCGAAATTCAACTAGTATTCCATGCAGATTCTTAACTAAGTTCTACTAGCAGTTTTGTGCTGTAGATATTAGTTCCATCATTGAATCAAAGAATTAACAGCTTTTAACTTAATCTGACGTCAGATATCGTCAACAAAAGAATAGTAAATAATATTATAAAACTTTTTAGTCTATCTTATGGCGTTTGGGTTTATTTCAAAGAAAGTAACTCTCCATAACTCTAGAAATTTCGTTAACTCTGGGAATCTGGCCTCTCTTTAAAATTCTATAAAAAGTACTGTAAAGATTTACCTTAAAATTCAACCAGTTTTTGTAAGTAACTTTAGTAATAGTTTTTAGTTTTTCTTTTATAATAATTGGCAACAGAATAAATGTTTTTTGAATACTTCTATTGAATCTATAGTGTTTTATTTCAAACAACTTAAGTCAAAGGAATTTAGATTTTTATCCACTTTTTGTTCTAGTGACATCTTCACAATAAACAGAGCTGGTCCCAGAGGGCAATACCTACTTAGAAATGTTTTGTTCTTCCTGCCAAATAAAACGATTGCAATCACTGAGCGGATAACACAAAGAGGTAAAGAAAAAAATTGCTCTTACGAATAGAAAATAAAAGAATAAGATTCACCTTTTTGGTTTTGTTTCGTTTCTTCTTCCTTTTTTGGTTTTTTGGTCCGAAGAGGGGATTTAAAAATATCCTTTGTTTTTCTCATTTGCTAATCCTTCTTGTGTTCCTTGTCACAGAATGCTGGCTGGAGTATTTTTGGGCGACAAATAAAGTTCGCTTTGCGCAAATACAGCCATTAATCATATTACAATGGCGAGAGCTTAAAGGTGCTTTAGTACTTATAGATTCGATCGACTGAATGTTGTTTTAATCAGGAAATCCAATCCTTCGTGAAAGCAGCTTCTGGTAAAATCCACACCTCATAGTAATACGGTAGAAATAGCATTAAGTAGTTTCAAAACAAACAT
The DNA here is from genome assembly GCA_013235015.1 of Araneus ventricosus. NCBI lineage: Eukaryota > Metazoa > Arthropoda > Arachnida > Araneae > Araneidae > Araneus > Araneus ventricosus. The sequence goes on along the minus strand of BGPR01033738.1, from coordinate 2,112 downwards.
CGAGAAGATATCAGTAATGGAATTACTTGCAAATTGATTTGGAACTTTATTTTCAAAGCATTTCCTCTGTTTCTACCTACTATAACAAAGCAATTGCAATTTTTAACTTCCGTATCGGTGTTTACTATAACATTTTACCATTAATTCTATTAAGATTCAGTAGTATCAGTGAAAGTGCATTTGAGAAATTAAATCGTTTTTTTTATTTTGTATACCCGATAGACATTAATGGATATTCAAGAAGTGTTTATTCAAGTCGTGTTCTTTTATTGACTTCCATATGGAGAGTTGAGAAGTCATTAGGTGTAAGTAGATAAAGATTAAAAATGAAATATCTTTTAAAAATTGGTTGGAAAAAAAATATTAATTTTTCTAGCGATACAGAAGAACGTATTTATTAAGAAGTAACAATACAAATAACTTATGAATAGTCAAAAATGAAATAAATGATTAATGTTTTTCAAAATAACAAGCCAATCTATACTTTTTTCCGAATCATCACTTTCACTGTCATTCCCTGGCTTTGAATTCGAGACTCATGTTCTCTCGTTTAGTACATGCAAACTCTAACAGAATGGATGGTAATATGGTGGGTTTAGTTTAGTTATATTAACGTCCCGTTTTGAAGCAACATGAGGGCTATTTTTGGGACGGACCTCGTAATTTTGAGCCTCGGTCAGATGACGAGGACGACACCTGAGCTGGCACCCCCCTCTCCAAACTTCCACGCTACACCAACGGGTGACGTTTGACCACTACGTATGATTTAATGTGCAACAGGCCCCATACACGGCGGGTCTTCAGTGGAATCGGGTCTCGAGCCTGGAACCCTCCGGCCTCAAAGCCGAGACCTTACCACTAGGCCACCGCTGCCCTGTAATATGGTGGGATATATACAAGAGTAGATAAAACATGTGTTTTTTTTTACTTCTTTAAGAGGCTAAGGTCTGGATAAAGTTTGTTCTGAACAAAATTGAACACATCGGGAGGTCTCCCTTTTGACACCGGTTTTGAAATATTTATGTCAAATGGGAAATCATCTTGCAAAGTTTCTTTACAGAAGATAGATTTCGTTTTAATTTTGCAGTGTCTTAGTCATTTTATTTTCAATCAATTAACCTTTGCCCTCCAGCTTTTCTTTTCTATTGCAAATTTAATTGTTCAATCTTTTGTTCTTTTCACTTGTTTTATTTTACGAAGGTAGTTTCCCCATCCAAAATCCATTGACATGTAAATGGGATTTCCTACAAAATTATCAAGTTTTAGAAATCCTGTAAAATATGGTGATTTTAAGAAAAATGTCCCTATGTAAATTTTAAACATAAAAACGATGTGGCTCAGCTCAATTTATGAAGAAGTTCGTAACTTTACAGTCTGCACAAAATTAACTGTTAAAAATGCAAATGGATTGTTTACTAATAACCTTTAATGCTCCAAATTTTAATCTGTATATTAAATATTAATGCATTTTTTCAGAATTATTGGAACTTTCATTAATATTAATCTAATTCGTCACTGTTATAGTTGTAAATTCCAACCATCTATACCCTGTACAATTGATTATATAGAGAGATGGTTGTTCTTAGATACAATAGAACTTGTTTAATGAAATTGAGTTGTAAAAGCTAATATTTAAAAGAAGCATAACGTAAGCGTTATAAATTATGCACGTGTAGTGTGTATAATGCTGCAGAAATATGCATTTTTTCTCTATTTACTACTAAAAATCAATAGTTTTACGAGAAGCTCCAAATATCCTGAATGATAATGTTTCGGAAGTGATTAAGTAATTTATATTCAAGCGTCCAAAAAATCTTGTGTGAAAAAAATATCTACTTTATACTTTACATTTATCATTCAAAATCATACACTTCAAGGAACGATAACATCCCTAAAAACAGAGCGCCATTTCCGCGATAATGCAGATTCCAACACATTCAGGTAAATATTCGATGTTTTTAAATTGAATGTTTCTTTTAAAAACAAACATATTTGTGTAATGGCCTTTTTAAAACGATAACGGCGAAAGTTTTATTTGTGTATCAGCATTTCTGCAGCGTGAAAAATAGCAGCGAACATCTTTGGAAGACAGCAGACTGAAATTGATTCACA
>BGPR01033737.1:0-16830 GCA_013235015.1 Araneus ventricosus | reverse complement strand
AAGATTATTTTTGCGATTTTTTAAAAGTATATTTTGAAGCCTTTACGCGGACGGAATGATTGAACCGCTCTTTTCTCCTTATTTATTTAGGAGAGAATGTTGGGCATGTGTCACATGACCTCACTTTTTCTCTCTGTCAAGGAATGACGCATTATTCGAGAAAGCCCGTGCAACGCCGGGTCACGTAGCTAGTTGTAGTTTAATGAAGCGATTTTTCATGTTTATTTTACAGATGGTTGCCTAAAAATACCACTCATAGAATAGTACTTATGAATAAAGTTCAAAGTAAGCGAAAAAAACCCTAGTATTCTTGCAGAGAAAAAAACGGTAGTTAAATGTGGTGTAAACCTATCGAATCGTAACTTTCCCGTTAGATTGGGTGATTTAATAGCTTGTAAATAGAGTAACTTTCATGAAATTTCCATTTGTTTTTTAATACAACCACCAGAACTTTTTCAAACTTTTGATTTATTCATCTTATTTTACGGTATGAGTTTTTTTTTTATCTCAGAGTTTATCCAAAATTTAATGCAAAAAAATTGTTGGGATTTCCAAATTTAATTGTGCTTTTAAAAAAGTCAGAGATTTTTCTGAACATCCTGTGTGAAGAAAACAAAACATATTTTAAAGGCACTATTTATTTCTATTCCATAGATTTTACGGATTTTTCTATGGCAATATTTCTGAAATGATTTTATTATATAAAACTAGAAAATTACCCTTCATTTTTATGACGGGGGCAAATTGCTACTTCATTGGACAGATTTCCCGTCAAATTTGATGTGTTTAAATAGATATATATGCGAAAGAAAAGTTTGACATTGATTGAAAACAAATAAAATAGACATGTTTTATGACAGGAAATATTTTTTTATTTACATATTTCTTAATTCAAAAAACCTCTTGGTAAACAACATTCAGTGTGAAGCATTTTTCGTTGTTTAACAATTTTATTATAATTCAATAACCATGAGATTCTCAGCTTGTCAAACTAAGTCAAAAGTTAAAATTTCAAAGGAATTCTTTTTAGAAATTCTAATCAAAACAAAGCACTTCTCTGCTTGTCAAACGATGCCAAAAAATATTATCAAATTATGTCATCGCGATTGCAAGGAATAATCTGATGCATCGTGGCGTCCAAATTGTATTGTACTACTTTCTATTACAAAATGGAAATTAATTTTAAATATATGATTAATATAATTAATATTTCACGGAAACTATTGATCCTAGAGAGATAAATTGTATATTAATCGATAGCAAATTTTATTTCACTATTTTAGAGCTATTAAATTTGAAATTAGAACGACAATTACTCTTTTAAATTTAAAATGACCGAAATTTAGGTTCTCTAACAATGAAATAATGCTGTTTAACGTCTCGCAGTGCTATGGCCCGAGTTTTATTATTGGTGACGTCAGAGCGTTACCGAGACAGATCTGGGCTATTATATTAGTAATTCTTCTCAGCGTGAAATATTCGATGACAAACGCCTGCGCATAGTCTCCTACAGTGCATTTTACAGTGCATTACAGTGCACATTTACTTACATATTTATGTGAAATGCGCATTTAACATCCCAGGACGCGCGCCCTGTGAAGTGTTAGTTCTCGCATTTTATTCGATAAACGGCCAAGTCCTGGCTTGAGGTATGGTGGTGGTGGGGAAACCGTTTGCTCTCCCGTCTGAGGATGGAGTCAGCTAATCAGTCGCCTGGAAGATAGGTGTTTGTGTCGTTGTCAGCCTAAAGCACCCGACAGGTCCATTGCGCCTTCTAAGAAAAATACCACTTGCTGTATTTCAGTTTTTACCTATTTTCCCCTCTTATATGTCTATGTTTGTGTTATTAAGTATTGTCTATGTTTGTGTTATCATACATTGTCTATGTTTGTGTTATTATATATTGTCTATGTTTGTGTTATTATGTATTGTATATGTTTGTGTTATGAAGTATTGTCTATGTTTGTGTTATTATGTATTGTCTGTTTGTGTTATTATGTCTATGTGTTATTATGGATTGTCTATGTTTGTGTTGTTATGGATTGTCCATGTTTGTGTTTTTATGTATTGTCTATGCTTGTGTTATTATGTATTGTCTATGTTTGTGTTATTATGTATTGCCTATGTTTGTGTTATTATGTATTGTTTAGTTTGTTTTCTTTTTGTTTTTCCTGTGTATTTTTGTGTTGCATTCTTTGCGTTTTGTTTGTTTTGTATTGTGCCTTGTATTGCATTGTCCATCATTTTCTAGCGTAATATTGAGTCTGTGGCTGTAAAGTTGATAATTACAGTAATTGAGTGAACTTGCTTTTAAATTATACCTCTTTGAAAATATAATTTGTTTTGTGTGAATATGGTGAGGTTGCTTGAAGATGGTGCCCGGAATGTTCATTTGTTCTAAGGTTTCTCTTTCCTGGGGGGGTCACCTAAAGACTCTACAACCATTGGGTTGAGTCGGCCCTGCTAATTTATGGAATGGAATGGAAATACTACTAGCTGTTATGATATTTTCTATTGTGTAACAACTGATATACTGAAATCCAAATATATTATACTTTAAAATGTGTTTCTCATCATTACTAGATCGTTCTTTGCTTCTCCTTAGTTGCAAATTCTTTCTACTTTAAGAATCTTTACTTGCACCTGTCAGGCCATTGCGACTATGACGCCGCATAAAATTACTCCATTGCATAAATATCAATAGTAAGAAACTGCTTTTCGAACTAAAGAGCTCAAGGTTAAATACTTTCTTTTATTACCAAGTCATAAAACTGAAATAGTGGCATTGGTAAGAATTTGCATTGTTTTGCAAGTCAGAGAAAAATACCAAGAGAACCTTAATTTAATAGCTTCAGGTATAATAAAAGAAATCTCTGGGCTTTCACGGAGCAGTTTATTTAAAGCTCGTAATTAATCTTAGACTAACTAATACAAGCCTTTGAATCTCGGTGGCAAATTTAGGCGATAAAACATTCTAGGTAATTAAACTCAAAGGCCGTAATTCGCCATAAACTATACGATTTCTTAACATCACATCAGAGGTATATATCCATCTCAAATTTATTGGGTTATTTTGAAGCTTTTATTTTATGTTCTCCACTTTGAAATGAAGCACACAATGCGCTTTAAAACGTTAATTACCTTCATGCTTGAAACATTACAACGATAAATAAAACCAGCGGGAGTGGTCTCTCGTATACTAGCCCCAACGAAGTTGTCATTCGCCAGCATAAAAATTGCAGACCTTCGGCGTCACCCGGACAGCCACGTGTATTCAAATTTATATTGCTCTCGGAGACGGCGCCAAGGCAAATTGGCGACAATACAACCCAGAGTAAAAATACGCCAAGATGGCGCAAATACACAATATAGCGCGTTTTGTGCGTCATAGAGTGATGAAGAAAGCCGTGTATGCATTTTGAACGCATTTTTTCTATCGATTGAAGCCGAAATTTGAAACAGACCTATAATTACAGTTAGAAGATCACATGCCAAATTTCATTCATTTAAGTCATTGCGTTTTGGAGTTATAATGTTCACATGCTTGGAAAATATGCAGACCCACAGACAGTCAACCCTTCGATGGATTTGATCCAAAATTTGATACGGATCTACAATTCTGATGATAAAATTGCGTAAAAAATTTTACGCATCTAGGTATTTAAGTTTTTGAGTTATTGCGTTCCTATGGACACAGGCAGACTTCCCTTGGACGGATTTCGTCCAAAATTTGACAAAGATCTACAAATTTTGGTACAAGACCACATCATTTTCATCCCTCTAGATCAAACCGTTTTATATCGTGTGTCACAGCGTTTTTCGAACTCGGGGAGCTCTAAAACGTGGAGATTCATCAAAATCACGAGGTCGAATTGTTTTACGATTACATTTTTTTCCTCTTTGTAGACATCGTATACGAGAAGGTAAAAATAGTTCATACACTTCGGACCTGGAAATCTGTCCTTTAGAGATTATGGATTGAGAAAATATTTGCAGCCTTACAGTTTTTATAACAGTATTTTGTTGAGTTTATTTTGTAGGTACAATTTTTACAAAATGTGTTGTTCCACTTTTTCGTTGAACGAATATCTACTGTGTAAAATAATTGCATTATTTTTACCATTTTCGACAACACATTTGATTAGTTTTTTCGTCGAATAATTACATCTGTTAAAAATCTGTATAGTACAATATTTTCCAGGGTGAATAGAATATTTTGTTGGAGTTTTATTTTTTGTCAAAAAAAAACGTGAAGCAAAAATTAGATTTTCAGATATATTAAGTATTTCCTTGAAATGAATTTTGCTAATTCGGAACCAAACGTTTAAAATCAAATACTTATTACAATTATGACAACAATAGTTCAGAAGGAAATAATGCGTGTTTGTGCTTAATAGAACTTTTTTTGATGAATCATATTTAAGATGCAAAATACTTTTATTTAACTTTACAATGCAATATTTTTCTTATTTTACATCAATAAGTGTAAAAATCTGTATACATGTATATAAAAGAACTTGAAGAAAAATAATTTCGAATAAAATGTTTGAACTTATTTTTTTAAGTAAAATCAATTTATTAAATATTAATTATTTAGTCGAAAATTTTTCTGTAGAAATTTTCCTATTCCAAATTGAAAATGCAATAAGTAAACTATTTTATTAATTAATTATTAAATATTTGTAACTAATTGCAAAAAAGGCATAAATATGAAGGATTAAAATATAGCTCCAAGTGCTGTCTGTGTACGCTATAAAAAAGAGAATACTATAAACCCTGGACTTAACGGAATAGTTGAAAGAACTAGTATCTGTAAAATCAAAAAACTGTTAAATCAAAAATTATATCATGAAGAATGTTTAAATAGGACATCACATGAAATTGTAGTGTGAAGTGTGAAAGTAAAATATTTGAAGTTCGCATGTATCATATATTAACTGCAAAAACCATCTTAAAGCTTGGCATTAGAAGGGTGAAAAAAAATGCTCAAGAACAATAGTTTAATTCTGTTCGTCATATTAGAAGTCCGCTAAATCGAAGTTCTATTACACTGGCATTCAAATTAGTTGCAATATTATAAATATTGAAGATTTTACTACTGCAAGTAATTCCAGGAATTTTATCTTAAAATACCAGCGAAAGCTCTTCCAAAGAAAAGAAAATTGTATCTTTCATGGAGAAGTGAAAATTTTATCCCGGGGTGAAATAAATGATGAATTGCATGTTTTCTGACTTCTTATATCTTTGCTAAAAGAAAGAACCCCTTTCTTAAGAATAAAACGCATACTGGCCTTAAGAAACAAGCATCTACAGATCGAATCTCCGTCGAAAAAGCGCTGAGGAAGATATATGCCATGGTAACGCACAGAAAATACATAGCATGGTAACACACAAAACCATGTTACGCTTTCGTACAAAAGAGAAAAATGGCGAAAAGGTACACGAAGAAAGGAACAAAGATCGTTACCGCAGATTTTCTTTTCCTGATAAAATGCGTGATAGTACTGCGAAATGACTTCCTTATTTTACCATCTTTATAGAGGTCGGAAACACGCCGAGAGATTCGATTCAGGAAATATGCTAAAATATTATCTTTATAAATAGTTAGGGAAATAAATATCTTCGAATTTATGAAGATAGTTGAGACTTATTCCATTTTTATCTGAAAAACTTCGAATTCTGGCGAAATACTGTTTTATAATGCTCAAATGCAGGTGAAAATTCACAAAAATATATCTTTCAGAAACATTGTGGTCTGAAATTGGTTAAGAATTTTAAAACATTCAAATGATATCGAAGTTTAGATTAATGTCCAGTGTCGAAGGCAAAGAACCATTATGTCATAGCACTTAATTTACCTTATAATGAAGAATTGTGGTAAGAAGATGAGGACGAATACCTCTCTAAACTTGTGGCTTGCTTCTTTTCAGTTCTCTTTTTATGAATTTGGTTTGTTTAATTAAAATTGGTGTTGAAAATTTCATTTTTTGTTACGTGCTTTTGTCTCTTCCTGTTCAGGATATATACCTGTATTTTTACAGTCAAATTACACTTTAACTCTCTGAACTCGGCTAGAGTGAGAATTTCAGTACCCCAAAAACTGAAGTAAATTTTAGTTCACGGAAACAGAATGAAATCCTTCCTTTCTTTACAGAAATTCCAGGAGGACGACACCCAAGTTTGGCCGATAAATTGTACACAAAAAGGGAACCACTTTTATCCCGTAAAATTCACTCAGGCGCCCGAAACCGCGTGAATCCGGCCTCTGTCGAATGGGGCGGTTTGGGACGGTATAGGGCTCATAGGGTTAACTCTATCGATGCGGGACCGTCCCATACGTCCCTTCAAGCAAAAGACGATAGCCGTCCGATTGTCACTCTGAAATTTCCACCTCCTTTCGTTAAGTGGGATTGATTTCACGCGAACTTTCTTCGTTAGAGTGGCTCGCCCAGATGTGTTTGGGGAAGAGGGGAGTTTTCTTACAATTCGGACAATGCTAGCTGTCATTGTGGTTTTCGAGGGGGAAAGTGAATTTCCCTTATCTTTGATAGAGGAGCTCGGACGTTCCCGTATTTTGAGATCCCTTTATTTTAATGGCCTTAGGAATCAGAGGGTTATTGAAGAAACGAAGTGTTATGGAAGTGATGTCTACCAACAGTGAACCATGCACTAACCACACCGTAGCCATGCACTAACATCTGAGATCTACAATCATATAACAAATGAGGGAAATGTTGCAAAACTCCCTGAAGGCGGAGGTAGAAGGTAGATTTTCTGGCGTCATAAGGAAACAATTTCACTCCCCTCCGCCATTTCTACCACAAATTTCATAAGGGTTGAATCAATAAGGATTGAAGGAGTATGAATGAAGATGCAACTGATGAGGGCTTTCTAACTAGTCGCATCTAAAGATGAAAATTCAGTCAAAGTCAGGGGTTTAGAAATCATTAACCCTACCTTCTAAAGCAGAGGTTCCCACTCTGTGGTACGCGTACCTATGGAGGTACGCTAAGGACTAGTTGGGGCATGAACTCATATTTGGTAATGGCGGAAGTTAAGAAAACATAAGGAATTCAAAAAGTTACAGAATTTTGTTTCCCCAAGTTTACTTGTCATTTATTAACTATGCTCACTTAGTGTTGATTATTGGCAGAGTATAATTTTAGCTTTTGGCCCTTTTAAATTAATCCGAAATTATTACAATATTGATATCATTGTTTTGCATTCAATTAATATTTTGCAAATTGCAATAAAAAAATAAAACAAAAATGGGTCCAGCAAATATTATTAATTCGAGCTCATTGACTCTTAAGCTATCATAAGTCTTTAATATTATTGATAAAAAACTTCTTGCATTGACGGATTGTTGGTGGAGAGATATGTATGTAAGGAGGGGCACAGCGAAAATATAAAGCTTAATCAAGGGGTACGCTAGGAATAGCGTTTGGAACCCTGTTCTAAAGGATTGTATCGAAACACTTTTGGGTACAAACGTTGTTCGTTATGATGAGAGATAATCTGTGTTATTATGGAGTTTCCTGTTAACGAAATTTGCCGCTTGGTTCCAGAATTGAAAAAAATTCATATAAAGAAAAAAAAGTTCAATATAATGGAGATTAGAGATTTTGCAGTTATTTTAAGCAATATTCCAAACCTTTTCATTTAGGTATGATAAGTTTAATGTATTTAATTATGATTTTCAATTAAAAAAATGGAGTAATATATATATTATAAATTTATTAAAATTATACCATTTTTTTTGATTGTATAAATAAAATGCTCAAAAAGTTAAGACACCACCCTCAATGAGAATAATATGTACTAGTAAGCACTTACGTTTATTTTATTTTGAAAAATTTTATTTTTGCATTGTTTTGCATTTCAGATGTTAAATTTTCAGAAAAAGTTTCACATTTGCTGAGTGAGTGGTTCCTAAGAAACAGGTACGTGTGAGCTTATATCTCATGAACAGAAACCATCAACTTTCTTTCTGTGTCCAAAAGATAAAAACCCTTGGAAAAAAATTCGTTATAGGAAACAACCATTTCTGTTATATGGAGAATACATTTTGAATATTATTTAACATTCCGATAAAAAATTTCGTTATAGGATATATATTTCTGTTAAAAATTATACCTAGAGTCTTGCCATGAATTTGTTAAATTAATCTAACGAATGTAGAAATTTTAACTAATATTTTCTTTAAGTCAGAATTTCCAAACAGCGTTCAGGTAAAAACAAACAAAAAAATTGTTGCTTTTTTAATCCTTTTAATCAGTAAGTAAAAATACTATTTTTTTTTCTTCTTAAAATGATGCAAACGAAAGAAGTAATCGAATAATTGATAATGACATCTTCCAAAAAAATATACCTGCAGATAGCAATTATCCTTTGCTTTTTGTTACATTTCTAAAAATGCTCAGATTTGAAAAATAATTAAGTCGTTTTGAAAGTGAAAGAAAAGATTGATTTAGGAAAAAAATCACTTGGTGTAGTTTATGAAGAATAATTGGCTTATAGTGTAAATCCAAATTACACTTTTTCATTGGAAAAAGTTTGAAAAATTCTGTTTATTTGACTAAAAACGGCAAAAAGACGTTATGTGCTCATTTAACGATAATTTTTTATCTTTTGCTAATTCAAGCGAATTATAGACATTTTAAAGAAATTGCTACATTTTATTCCAAATTCTGTATATCAACATTGATTCAGAGAGCTGACTCTAATTTTTTTGCAGTTGCTTTATATTAACAAAAACTTTTATTCTCTACTAGCTGTAACCCGCGACTTCGTGCGCGAAGAATTTGAAGTATTATTTTTTTTAAATTCACGAATGTAAATGTTTCGTAACATGTTGAAAGGGAAAATTAAAAGTTTTGACGGTTGATAATACATTATTGGACGACTAACAGGAGTGTTTGCTGTTATAGTTAGGTAATTTTTTTATCTATGCTAACACACTTTTGTATACTACGTTTTTTGTTTTACGTTTTTTGCACGGATGTAGAGGTTTTGTGGTCTGGACACACGTGAACACGCCACATATGTTGACTATGGGAAAAATATGGTTTTCCAAATGTACGCTTGCCCCTTTGAGTGTCTGGCCCTCAGCCTACCTTTTGAAATTGGATGGCAAATCCTTCGGTATTATCGGAATGCGTGAAATTAAAACACTCTCTCGTTTTTAAACACTCTCACGACGTTTGGACCTAGGTGTGCAATTTGTAACCGTGCGCAGTCTCGGTACATCGAGGTTACGTATCAATAGTACTGGCACACCGCCTTTTAATATCAGCTTGTCGGAAGGTACCCCTGACAATTCTAAGGAGTTCAAGAACTCTACAGGATATGATGTTACTTGTAACATATATATTTTTTCATTTATCTGACTTAAACTTTCATTAATCAGTGCCAAAATTACTAATTCAACAACCATTCTCTATTCCTCATATATTCTCCGTTACTGTAAATTACATCATTGTACTCAATGATATCATTAGGTGCTTACAATCTGTGTAATATAACATCCACCATGCTATATGTCATGCGCTTCCACCATTCAACAGAATACATAAAACAAAATACTCTATCGTCGCATATTTTCCTTTAGTTATAATAAACTTTAGTTTCTAAATTTTAATCTAAAACCTCTTGCAGCTATATTCTATCTATCAATAGATTTCTGTCCCGGCGTCAATTTATCGGTATATTCTTGAATAAAATCTGATATGGAGAAGTATAAATCACTAAAATTAAATAGACTGCAAACTCGAAAAATGAAAATCAAGCGTCGAGTTGAGTAATTACATTTATTATTCCATTAATAAATTATTTGTTTATTTTCTCTGAAAGATCACATAATCACGGCTTTCTTTATGATCACGTGATGTTTGACATTCAAAATAAGTTATTCTACGTATAGTTTGGCCGTCAAAGCGTAACAGACAGACACACTTTCTCATTTAATATATTATTAAGGATTTATTATTTCTTCGGAAACGCAGGTAAAAATGACAGGTGATATGAACTGCAGTGACTTTTTAATCTAATTAAACAAGCTTTAGAATTCTTTAAGAACCAAAGAAAACATTGCCAAACGATATTTGAAAAAAAAAATAAACAGAAAAAATAATGGCCAAGTAATTACACCGTTGCCTAGCAACGCATCGGTATCAATTCTGGTATCATTAAATTTGATTTATTTTAAAATCGTCTGCGTGTCAACTTTTTTTTAAATTTTGGAAAATTAATACAAAGTGAAGGAAAAATGTCACAGATATAAAATTGATATCATTAAAAAGGTAAAATTTTGAACTTTAAAATGGTATAAAAATAATTTTCGGGGGATAATTTGCTCCGAACTTACAGCGGAAAAACGGTTTCGGTTACTTTTTAATTAACTGCCTGTTTAATTAACTTTAGAGCTTTAAAAAGTTGACAGTAATCTTACCCTTGTCTTAATTAATAAGTGTGCAAAGTTTGGTCGAAATCAGTGCCGTGGTTTAGGAGGAGATGTAGAACATAGATACAAACATACATACAAACACACAATGACTTTTATTTATGTTAAGATTTTAAAAATTATAAAGGAAATGTGTATTAGGGCATTTCATTTTTAATGCAACGTCGCTGGCGCCGATGAAGCTGTAAAACTGTGTTACATTAGTAATTGAAAATCATTTTATCGATAAGAATTATCATGTTATGTTTATTTTTCATTTTGTATTTTATATGTGCTAAACTTTTTCATTATTTTTAACAGTGTTAATTCAGAATATAAGTTATGGTAATTTCGTTTTCGTACAAAACTGCATTTAAAAAATTAAATATAATGCATGTAATTCGATGTGCTCAGGATGCAATAAGTGTGTTTATCGCGCAAGTCTGAGTTATTTATTACAGTTTTATTGATTTTTGCATATATATATATATATATATATATATATATATATATATATATAGAGAGAGAGAGAGAGAGAGAGAGAGAGAGATAAATATTAAGGTATCTGACTACGTGCGAGAACGAATTTTTGAAAAAGCGCTTTAATGTGCAATTTCAGTTCATTTTCTGACTCAATATGATTCAAAACAACCATTAATACCAGTCAGGAAATTTTATGTCTCTTGAGATTCAGTAAAATGGGATAATTTAGGTAAAAAAGGGGTAAAATTATAGCAAAAAGCAAAACACTCTAGCAGAAATTCTAATCCATATATTCAAATTATTTCTCTACACAGCGCATTTACAGCTATGGTGAAGGCAATGAACTAGGATCTAAAATATTTACATTTACAGGAAAGTTATGGCCAGTCGAGTATTCTCTTATTCAAAATTTCACAAAATGCATAGGTATAATCAACATTAGGCAGCTCTAAATCAAAAACTATTGATCTCAAAACTATATGTCTAGTTCATTGCCTTTACTATACTTAAGACAACATATATACAAAATTTCAAGGAAATACATAGATAATGTTTTGAGATATCGTGTTTTGCGTAAGTGACTTCTGACGAAATATAAGTTTTCCAAAAAACGCGTTTAAAGTTTTAATTTGTGTGCTTTTCATTAAAAATATATTTATTTAACTTCTTTTGAAATTTGTCACATTTGTAGGATATACCTTCTTTATTCAGAATCTCATCACATTTTTTCATTCTGAGAGCCCGTAATTTTTTTCTAGCGTTTCTAGTTCCTGCCAGAGACTGTCTATTAGAAGTGACGATTCTATGGCTATTGAGGTTAAGATATTATTTCAATGTATATATTGGCCAGGAACTGTTCCCAGTTCATGAAATACTCTTTCAAAACCATAAAATCTATCATTAAACAACAATTGAGCTATCGATGTCCCAAAACGTGAATTTTGTAACTCCACAAATGTGCATTTTGGCAAAAATATTCATAGTAGCTTGTCGAAACTCAAAATCCTATTCAACTTGACATGACTTGCAGATAGAGTGTATAATTAATCGAAATAGATAAAAAGCAAATTAATTTATACTTCAGAGTGCGGTGTATTGGGTATAACGAGGGAAACAGGCAACTTCCGGTTTCGTTTTTAGCTGCCGTGCTTTATAAAAAAATTCTATATCTCCGTTTCTATTCATCGTAAAAATAAAATAAACCCAGATTTAGAAAGCTGAATAAATGGGCCTTAAAGTAAAACCATAAAAAATTTTTGTGAATTTCGACCCAAAACCGTCTTTCAGACGTAGTCAGATACCTTAAACAGAGGAATTGTCACATTTAACTAAATAGGTTTAACACAGCGAGGATGTTGTTAAGAGCTCCTTGTTTTGAAAGAGCGCTTTCTTCTTTCTTATATGTTGAAGACTGTATGACGTGAATAACTGCTAACGAATTTATTGAACATTATGATCATGTTATGTTTATTTTACACAATAGATTACAAGAGATAAATTTTGCTTTTCATTATTTTAGCTAAATTATGCATCCAAATTAGTTAATGGTAAAACTATTTAATTACAAAACTACACTTTTAAATTTATTTTAAGACTAGAGAACACACTATTGAGTCATCGACAACTAGGTAACTCTTTGGTGATTCGTTATGATGGCTGCTATCTATACTAATAAGTATGCATTTCAGTTCTCAGTAATGAAGGTATAATTATGTCATAATTAATATCTAAACTGAGAGAAACATAAGAGCGCTTTTCTGTCCAGTCACCAAGCTGGCAACACCTCGTTTCATTAGCCAACAATTTTGATGGTCGGCATTGCTAATTAGTCGATTATCACTTGTAAAAATTCAAGTTTGGCGAACAATTAGTGACAGCACTGTGTTTTTCAGACTAATCCTGAATCGATTTCAGCAGGTGATTCGCAAATAAATTGCCATTTGCAATTCAGTCTTCACAACTTTATTAATTGAAGGTTCGTCACATGTATTTAAGTTAACAAATTCATAACGACATGAAAATAGTAAATAAAATACTATCACACAGTAAGGCTTCTTATAATGAAGAAAGAATTATTTTCGAAATTCATTTAACTATATTAAATACGAATATTTAACAAGTTCATAGCATGTATTTAAATAAACAAATTCATAACGACATGAAATAGTAAGTAAAATGATGTGACACTTTAAGGCTTATTGTAATGAGAAAGAATTATTTTTGCAATTTCGAAATTTATTTAACTGTCAATACTAATGTTTAAAAAGTTCGCAACATGTATTTAAATTAACAAATTTATAACGACATGAAATATTAAATAAAATGCTGTCACACAGTAAGGCTTATTATAATGAGAAAGAAATATATTCGCAGTTTCGAAATTCATTTAACTATATTAAATAGGAATATTTAAAAAGTTCATAGCATGTATTTAAATAAACAAATTCATAACGACATGAAATAATAAGTAAAATGATGTGACACAGGATAATGATAAAGAATTATATTTGCAATTTCGAAATTAAAAGATTTGAACGTTTCATAAATAAGAGATAGCACTTACCCGATTTAAAACTGTATCTAAAATACTCAAATCACAATTACATCGCTTAGATCATCAATACACTAGTCAATATTCGCCTAAATCTAATAATTTATTTTCAGCTGGTGTATCATCCCATGATTGAAACAAACGATTTTTAAAAAATAAAACTAGAATATCAAATAAAACAAACGAATTTTAATAAAATATTATTAAACACAAATTCATTTTATTGTGAGATGTTTGTAATTTAAAATAAAAATATTAATAGAACCAAACGATTTTTAAATATCTTCCAAAGTTAGTTTCTTCTTAAGTTATTAATATTTTTTAAAGAATGGAATAAAATTTAATTAATCATTTTGACGTTTTTGCTTTATTTACATAAATTAGCACTCGACGGGCATTCCAATATAAAATCTTTCTATCACCTGCCTCTTTATTTTTAATTAAAATTGCTAACGGTTTTTTAAAAACTGTAAGAAGATACTTTTTAATCATAAATTAGTAATAATTTTAAAGAGTGATATAAAATTTAATTAAATATTCTGAGTGGCAAATTAAATACGTGTGTTTGAAACAGAACACATTAACAGAATTCTGGACGAATGCTAAAATAAAATTTTAAAAGTAGGCGATTAACAATTTATATTGACCAACTATTGATTTGATTTATTTCCATGCTTTAAATTAATGAACAATTAACTATTTAATTTAAGTGTTTCTAAAATTTACAATTTACTTTCTTTTACATTATTAATTGTTAACAAAATTTGAAGTACCTATGTAAACCAATAATTAATAATTTATGGAGAAAATTAGCTATCGGTTGTTTCTAAAAATCTTCTGGTTCAATTCATATTCTCATTTTAATTAAAAACGTTTCAGATCAGAAAAGAGGAATTCCTGTATTATAATTTTTATGCAATAGTAGTTTTTTCATTAAAAATATTAGACATGAAAGCATTTCAATCCGGAGCGAAGTCGAGTATATCGGCTTGTTAACCGTATAGAACGTGGAAGTGAATGCAATGCGGCTGAAAGGAGCTTTTCAACAAGGTGTCGCATGCGTAGGTTAAAACGCATTCTAGGTTTGGGGGAGGGGGTAAAAATCACTTTTCAGCTCATAACTTCCAAGCAATTCTAGTTGTCAAAAAACTTACAATATAACAGTAATTTTTTTTTATGATAACGTGATAATTTGCTTAAATGAAATTTTCTTTCTATCTTCAATCGTAACGGATTTATGGAGAAATTATAAGTTGGGGGGGGGGGGAGTGGAAATGGCTTTTCAGCTCATAAATTCTTAGCAATTCTAACTGTCAAAAAACTTTCAAAGTAAAAGTTGTTCGTTATGATAAGGTGATAATTCGCCTGATTGAAATTTTTTTCCTATCTTCAGTCGTAACAGACCTATGAGGAAATGTTAAGTTGAGGGGAGGAATTAAAAATGGCCTTTTGGTTAATAACTTCTAAGCAATTGTAGTTATCAAAAAAGTTTCAATACAAAAGTTGTTTGTTATGATGAGGCAATAATTCGTCTAATTTAAATTTTCCTTCTATATTCAATTGTAAGGGAATTATTTGGAAATGAAGTTTCCAACCCCCCTGGATAGCTCATCTACAAACTCGGCCGAGATTTTCACCGTCCTTACAACATATCCCACTCCTGTTAAAATTAAATCAAAATTACTTCCTTTATCGTGTTTACAAGATAACATGGGAAAAAGCGTTATACATATACATGTACTTATAATAATACGGAAAAGAACATTTCGCACTCTATTTTCATAAGGATTAGAGCAACAAGAATGAAAGTGGGTGGAAAAGACTGCAAATCACGAGAGCTTTCCAACAAGGGGTAACATGCATATGGTGAAATGTACATTGAGATGGGGGGTGAGGTCGGGATGGGGAGGAAAATCACTTTTCAGCTCATAACTTCTAAGCAATTGCAGCTATCGAAAAAGTTCAAATGCAAAAATTGTTTCTTATGATAAGGCGATAATTTGCCTAATTTGAATTTTTATTGTATTTTTAATTGTAAAGGAATTATGGGAAAATGAAAATTTCCACCCCCTTTGAGCTGGATAGCCCATCTACGAACTCGGCCGAGATTTTCACCGTCCTTACGACATATCCCAGGCTGGTTAAAATTAAATCAAAATTACTCCAGTTATCGTGTTCACAAGATAACATGGGAAAAAGCGTTATATATATATATATATATAACAAATACGAAACAAACATAGCAGAAATGTAAAAGCAACACATACAAAATAAATATTCATAAAACAAAATGTCAAGAAAAAAATGTCAAGAAAAGTTTCCAATGTCAAGTTTCCCTGATGAGCATCTATACGCTTTTACCGTTTTACTACAGTCTCTCCATTTTATTTTAACATTTTTTGACTTTCATGATATTGATATATATATATATATATATATATATATATATATATAACGCTTATATATAACCAGCCTGGGATATGTCGTAAGGACGGTGAAAATTTCGGCCGAGTTCGTAGATGGGCTATCCAGCTCAAAGGGGGTGGAAATGGTGGGGGGTGGAAATTTTCATTTTCCCATAATTCCTTTACAATTAAAAATACAATACATTTCTCTATAAATCCTTTATAATTGAAAATAGAAAGAAAATTCATATTAGGCGAATTATCGCCTTATCATAACAAACAATTTTTGTATTTACACTTTTTCGACAGCTACAAATGCTTAGAAGTTATGAGCTGAAAAGTGATTTTCCCACCCTTCCCCTGCTTTCCCCCTAACTTAAAGTACGTTTTAACCTATGCATGTTACCCCTTGTTGGAAAGCTCTCGTCATTTGCAGTCTCTTCCACCTGCTTTCATTCTTGCAGCTCTAATCCTTATGAGAATAGAAGGCAAAATGTTCTTTTCCGTATTAGAATTAATAGAGATGTATACATCTAACGCTTTTGTCCATGTTATCTTGTGAACACGATAACTAGAGTAATTTTGATTAGATTTTAACCGGCGAGGGATATGTTGCAAGGTCGGTGAAAATATTGGCCGAGTTTGTAAATGGGCTAACCAGCTAAAAGGGGGTGAAAATGGTGGGGGGACTGAAAATTTCATTTTCCCATAATTCCTTTACGATTGAAGATAGAACGATAACTAGAAATATTCAAATTATTGCCTCTTCATAATAAACAACTTCTGTATTGAAACTTTTTTGATACCTACAATTTTTCAGAAATTATGAGCTAAAATGCCATTTTCATTCTCCTCCCCCATTTTTTCATTTCCCCATAGCTCTGTTACGACTAAAGACAAAGAAAAAAAAATCAATTAGGCGAATTATCACCTTATCATAATGAACAACT
>BGPR01033736.1:0-16831 GCA_013235015.1 Araneus ventricosus | reverse complement strand
ACATTCTTATCATCTGATTTTCATGATTTGTAGGTGTAATCAATAGTTTGCATAACTTTCCAAGAATTTTCTAGAGGTTTTAAATATTTATCAGGCATCCTTATATTCCCTCAGTTTTGAATGAATTAAAAAATATCTGGTTTTCGTCATATGACCATAATTATTTTCAAATTAAGTAAATTGAATTGAATAAATAATCTTATTGAATATTATCTAATTAAATGCCAGACAAAATTTGCATTAAATCACGAAGTAATGCATCAGATTTGGTTCTTTAATCATACTATAGAGCTGGGGTCGGATTAAGCCCCGTAGGGGCCCTTAGGCAATGCAAGTGCTGGGGACCCTTTTCCTTCCCCAACTTCCTAAACCAGATGTTTTTTATTGATTTAAATTTAATCTCTGCATAAGTAGTTTTTAAGTAAAAATATCACTACAAACTAAAAGAAAAATTTAATTGGGGGTCAAGAAAGTTTATTTTAGTGTATCGAGTATAAAAAAAAATCAGAATTTAAATTTAAAAGTAATTTCAAACAAAATGGTAATAAAAACTACAAAATTTTTTCAGCACACTCTAAATACTCTAATATAAAGTTTGCTAGGGCTGTTGATTTGTAAGTGAGACAGCCAACTGCAAAAAAAATTGGACCACACTGAATCTGCAAGTGAAATTGAAAACATGGAAAGAATGTTCAGAAATTTAAATACTTGATTTTAATTTGAATAACTTCTAGTACGACTTTGGAAATAATACAAAAGCACAAAATTAAATTACCCTGAAAGTAATGCAAAACACTCTGTATTTCAGGGGGCCCCCAAAGTTGTGGCGCCCATAGGCAATTGCCTATTTGGTAATCCGGGCCTGTATTGATAGGGTTGCCATAATTGCCAAGGATTGATAAGGTGTTTAAGTGTTAAACAAGTAAGACATAAAAAAGGGGGTAGGTAACGGTTTATTTTACTAATAATCTACGAATTTTACTATTGGGGACTTTGAAACCCCTTCCTAAGGAAGGGTGATTTCAAAGTTTTAAATAAATTTTTAATTAATAAAAATTAATTGAAATTTTAACATTTTTCCCTAATAACTTTGGAGCGCAATATCGCACAAAAATCATTTTCATACCACTTTAAAATTCAAAAAACTAGCTTTTCAGTGATACCAATTTTATTTCTGTTCAATTTTTTCTTACAATTACCTTCTCAAAATATTTTAAGCATATTTTGAAAAAAATGACTATGAAATGACTATAAAATGACTTCACAATTTTATACATTAATGACTATAAAATGACTTCACAATTTTATACACCTGCGCTTTGGGGCGATATTAAATACATCTTTTTGTGTGTGTGCATGTTATCTTTCTATATAATTAAGAGTAAATTTTTAAAAATAATAAAAAGACAGTCAAAGCAAGCTTACAACATTATCATGCTACGTTTTGGACTAGAGTTTCAAATCTCTATAATTTTTTTTTCTTTTTTTTTTTTTTTCCTTCTTCAAAATCTGGTTTAATCATTTTATTAGTGCAAAGTGCATTTATTACAGCAACACTCATCATTCCATTTCATAATAAAATTGAGCGTGGAATATTGAATGAAATCATTCAAATAAATATGAAGAATTAATTTAATTTCATATTTTTAATCATATTATACAACAATCATCATTAATTTAGATTCAAAAATAAAGAAAGAAATAATAGTTATTAAATAGATAATAATTGTAATCAATAAATATAAATTGTAAATAATTTTGTTTTAAAAATTTTTTAAGTATATTTTACAAATAAATCAATTCTTAAAAAATTACATTTTATTTATTTAAAACTCAGTTCATACAATCCGGCATTTAACAAATATTTCATTTTTTTTTATTTTTAATAAAACAAATATTTCATTGACTTACTTTAGCAGATCCATTTTCCAGTAATTTTTCGTGTTGCAAATAACTCTTATGAATTTGTAAATAAATTTTGGTACCACAAAAATAGTATCTAAATTTTTTAAATATTTCCTACTATTAAAGAAATGGAAAAGATCAATAATTGTAAAAAATATGTAGAGCTATTTTCATTTTTTTCAGATAAATTAGAATTTATTAAATTATATTCAACTTAAACATTTTTTGTACAATGACTATTCGTATTTTATTGCTAGTAATTGATTTTTATAATCACGAAATTGTTTTCTTGAATATGAAATCTTTTTAAGTCTTAAAATGTGAATTTTTAGATTATTTAAATAAGAGCAGAATTAGATTAATATGAAATAAATTATTGTCTGTCAGTGTGTTTTTACTGATATAAAAATGGCGGAATAAATATTTCATACATTTTCCTTATTTACTGTATGCAAATAAAAAAGAAAAAAAGTAGACACAATAATTTCATTTCAATAACTTAAAAACAAGAGAAATATTTTAGTAAAAGAAATTATGATAACTTTCCAGAAAGTAACTATCATAGAAAAATCCATAGCATTTTCGATGATCAAGATATAGTAAATATCATACGCTGGATTTGTAATAAAAACTGAAAATTTTCATATGAACTCAATTCTAAATTTTCAAAATTTTTAAGATTACTATGATATTTCTATAATTTTTGGAGACGAATAATGCTCTATAAGGCTATTTTATTATTAATTCGATAAAAATAAGTGTCAGATGAGCTAATAAAACTCAACATTTAGTTCAAGTACAAACAATTTTCCAGATAACCATAATTTCCTAAAACCAAAAATATGCGGCTAAATTCTGAGATTTCACATTTGTAACTCTGAACAGCCAAATGAAGTGTAAATTTGTATTTAAATGAACATAAAATAATGTAATTTACTAAAAACAGTAAATTTTCTTTTAAGCTAAACATTTTTCCAGGCTAGAAATCATCAAATAAATTGCTTCATTTCTGCTGATACAAAATATACACGGTGTCTTATTATTAATAAAAGAAGAATAAATTCCTACCTTTTTTATACCAACAAAATCCAAACAACAGATCTAAAATAACTTTCACAAAGAATTTTAATACACTTTCATACGCAACAGCGGAGCCAGTTCAAATCGAAACGAAAACAATCTTTTTCCCAAAATATTGCTTTAAAGGAACAATTAAGTCGTAGATCTATGAGCTATAGAGTAGAAAAACAAAAAGCGAAGGTTGTATCCGCGCAAGTGCAGCTGTATATATAGTAACGAACCGCTGTGTTGCATAACAATGCTGCCTGGTCGCAGAAGCACAAAAACAAACGAAATTTTCAGATGACATTTGCTTGATTTAGAAAAGATATGGAATAGGATATCTAAAACTTAAGGGTGAAAAGGATTGTGCTTTATCAGCAATAAATTCTCTAAAGTGTAGATGTAAGGAATTTTAAAAGTCAAACGAAGAGAAGAAAAGAACGCAATATTCTTTTACTGCATATTTCCTCATTTTTTTCTCAACTTTCAGAATATTATAAATGCTAATGAGTTGCAGATTTGAATGAAATGAAGCGTCACAGTAGCAGGTGTTAATGCATTTTCATGATTGCATGCAAATGATGATGGAAGTTGTCGGTTCAGTTACATATCCATGAAAAATCTGGTTTTAATTCGTTTTTATCTTACAAGTTTTTGGAGAACATCTGATGTATATGAATTCAATCGGCTCAAATTTAACTAACATCGATTGATCCAGCTAATTATTCTTAATTTTTCGCGCATTTCGATGACAGTGGAAAATTATCCTATGTGTCTGAGTCACAGGTTATGCGGTCTGCTTTGATAAAACTTTTCTAAAGGAAATGAGTTATTGCCATACGTTTAACCCTATCTTTTAATGAGTTTTAGAGAGTGAACGTTTTCTGATAATTTCTTTACTTTTTAATGAGAAACCGAACAAGAAACATCTCTTTTTATCCTGTCCCGCGCCTTGCTCAAGTTAGTTTACATTAGTGAGTAAAGTCAAACGTTTAGAAGAAATTTTAATAACGATATGTTTTTTTTTCTTTCCAATGGAGATACGAATAAAAAAAGCTTCTTTAATCTTTGCTTTAGTACGTTTTAACAATCGAACATTTTATGAACAAATATTTTCCTTTTCGGTGGCGAATCCAAGACAGCTAAGAAAGCCTCCCCAGAGCCAAGCCAGAATTCTTGATTTTATTTAACATCATTACAACTGTTTTTTCTTAATTTCCCTCTTTTTAAAAAATAATAAAAACGTTTCAACATTACTTTCTGGCTTGACGGGCTCGAAAATTTTCCTACTTTTGTTATCATTCCACTTGTACTTGTAGCTTTGACGCTGTCGAAGACATTTTTTGTCTAGTTATTTCATTGTAATTTTTATTAAATTATCGAAAGTATTGTATTGTTTTTTTTTTATGATTCTTACTGTCAGGTGAGTCAAGTCTGTAAAGTTAAAGAATTTTGGTTTACTTTTAGCCTTGAGGTTTGAGATTCATCATGGCGATACAAAGTTTTTATAACCTCCGGGGGCGGGGGGGGGGCGGCATCCTAGATTCGCCACTGTTTCTTTTCAATGGAAAAGCGTACAAGAAAATCTGCTTTCTCCATAGCTTTAGTGAGTGAACGTTTTCTGAACCTTTTTTTTCAGTGGGAATACGGAGTAAAAGCTGCTTTAAACCTTGGTTTAGAGAGTTTTAAAGAGTGAACGTTTAATGAACAACTTTTTAAATGGGAAGACGTGCAAGAAAATCTGTTTTACTGAGTTTTGAATTTACCCTTGCTATATTGAGTTTTAGACAGTAAACGTTTTATGAAGGGATTTTTTTCCTTATTTTTTTATTGAGAAAACCCAAAAAAAAATCTGCTACCACTGTAATGGTGGCTTGTACACGGGAGAAGGAACAGTGAGTGTGCAACTAAAACGAACATAATTATTTAATTTCAACCCGGAATGCTTCTAGTTATAGGCGAAGGGTCCGTTCTTTCAAAGTGCAACCAACAATAGTGAAAGGGGGAAGGTCTCGGCTAATCTGAAACTTCGGGTCAAAATTACATCATCGCTGTCGCCACTCATCATCTATTTAAACAACACTTATGCCTCTAAGATTTATCTGGCGCCTATTTCAACAACGCATTGCTAATTAAAGCGTGGCTCTGATAAGTTAGTGGCTGATCTTCGACTTCAAACAGACGAGTGCATTTACTGTGAGGCAGAAAAGTATGAAACGGAGGTTATATGGGGATATATTATTATAAACGGAGGTTATAAGGTTATAATCAATACAATTGTTGTGAAACTCTTGGGGCATTTTTTTCTACTTCTCCTTATTGACATTGCGGAGTTATAATGGCGAATTTGGTGTTAGAAAGGAGCAAAACGCAGCCAAATCTAGCAAACTTTAATTCACGGCGTGACGCCAGAGAGGGAACAGGTGAAGCCAGGGTCCCCCTGTCGGGGAGACTGTGGCCCCCATCGGGGAAAATCTTTGTACCCTGTCGGTGAAAATTTTTACACGGGGTATTCAACTATTTGATAAATAAAGATCTGGCGAAAATTTGAGACCAATTTCATTACACTCGTGGGGGGGGGCGGACAGAAGGTCGTGACCCCCCCCGTCGGGCAAACTCTAATGCCACTCCTGGTTTTCCGCAAGTTCCGTCCGCGGCAGTAGCGGCTCGTTAGCTAAAAAAACAAGCAGTTCTGCAAAAGTTGTATAGATCTAAGTTGTACTTAATTTTGTGCTGATTATTTTGGTATATAATGATGATATGCTTAAAATTGATAGTTTTTGAGTTATAAGCAAAAAACCTGGGGGAAAATTGGTTATAAAATTTTGGTTATAACTAAAATTCCAACAAAAAATTATTGATGGCCAACCTCAGATTCGTAATCCGCACCCGAAAAAATATAAAGAAGCAAAAAATTAAAATAAGGAAGTCGATCCCAAACGAGATCTGGGGAAAATGTAGCTCAAATTAATGCAATTTCAAGCGGAGAAAGGGTTGCCTTTCTCCCGCTTCGCGTTGCACATTGCGTTAAAATCGGATCCTTGGGAGGGGAAAAACTCTCTGCAGCTCTAGTCTGTCTCTCTCTTAATTCTTGATTGATTTCCCGTCTTCCTTTTCCTGTTCCGTTCTTCCTATTCCGACTGTTAGGTTAAACGAGTAGGGCAGAGGCGCAGGTGGAAGAAATAAGAGCAGGTATTATCAAATACACATTTAGTAACACAGAAACAGATTAAAATTCTTCCCCTACAACTTTTTCTGTACCGATAATATGATGATCATATTTTAGTGAATAATGCCAATTCAGCATTGTGATTTCTTAGAATGTTGCTATAAATACTATGTGTGTAGGTTCGTTCTAGACTTAGTGTATAGCCTGGCTCTGACGAATTGGCGGTGTGACGTAAAGCTGCGTTCCTACGGACTGTCTTTCCACGAGCTTCGTCCGTGGTTCGCGTTATTCCTCGTTGTCGGTGTTGATACCCGGATGCATCCAATGCTCACGTGACTCAAAGTACGTGTAGCGGGCGGCTGCTTGTCTAACTTCTCATCAGATCACGAAGTTCCGTTGCCGAGCTGTGATGTGCTCTTATTACAGTCTTGATGTTCTTAAATAATATATAAGTATTATATATTCGGCATTATTGATAAAAAACGGAGCAGTGCAATACTTTTGTTTTCTTTTGCAAACCGGGACGAATGTGGGTCATTTCTTCAAATGGGACAAGGAGTGAAAACCTGAACCATCCTGTCTAATATGGAATATCTGGTCACTTAAGTACCGCGAAATTATTCACAAATAAAGAAGACAGGAAAACCCTTAATGTTAACGGTTTTCATAGTTTAGATTAACCAAGCCATTTAAAAGAGTAACGAAACTTAACAAATCTTAGTTCCAGTAATCGCGAAAAAAAACCCCATAAAATTGATGAAATTTCCTCTTTTTTTATCAGAGTGTCTATAGTTATTTTTTTCTGTAGTTTCGTTCCTTTTCACTCCATTTCGCTGAGCTTGAATTTTTTCATCAAAACCACATCTCAAAGAGGTGGTCTCATAGGAATCTCAAATCTCATTGAGTAACATAAATAGAACGATCGGATATATAGGGTGTTTATAAAAGAATATCCCAACTTTGAAGGGTTACTATTGCAAAACTAAAGAAGTTACAACCTTTCCGCACAAATAAAATAAAAAAATAACATTTTAATTAATATAAATGTGACCACCTCCAGATATACCAACGATTTCCAAGTAAGTAGAAGAACAAACATATCTCACACTTTTTACTTTCTCGTAAACGAAGTATACAAAGAGAAAATATTGTAATCGTCAAAAAATTCGAACTCGAGATTTTGACGAATCTCCACGTTTTAGACCTCCCTGAGTCCGAAAAACACAATTTTGGAATTATGTCTGTGTGTGTGTGTTTGTCTGTGAACACGATACTCGAAAACTATTAGAGCTACGGGGATGAAATTTGGTATGTGGTCTTTAAAAATAATTTGCAGGTTTCTGTCAAATTTTGGACAAAATCCATCAACGGGAAGTCTGTCTGTCTGTATGTTC
Organism: Araneus ventricosus; assembly: GCA_013235015.1. Taxonomy (NCBI): domain Eukaryota; kingdom Metazoa; phylum Arthropoda; class Arachnida; order Araneae; family Araneidae; genus Araneus; species Araneus ventricosus. The sequence goes on along the minus strand of BGPR01033736.1, from coordinate 9,301 downwards.
GAGGTCATGCGAACGCTATAATTCAAAAACTTGAAAAGCCAGATGGATAAAATTTCATACACAGTTTTATCGTCGTGAATGTAGGTCCGTATAAAATTTTGGGCCAAATCCGTCAACGGGCTGACTGTCTGTCGGTCTGTATAATCGCATACTTGTTCAACTCCATGCGCATGCGTCCTGCTACAATGCCTGTGCAAAGAAGGGATACTCCGAAAACTTGGCAGTTCTGGCGGCGAGATTTTGTGAGGAAGCAAACATTTAGGGCGTCTCGCCAGGTCCTTTTGCGCAAAAAAATGCGCAGGGGATTTTATTTATTTTGATCCTTCAAACCACGCGTGGTCCTAACTTTGGTTAACTTGCGACGGAAGTTTATTTGGCGTCTTTTATTATTCTAGCTTGTATGAACTATATTTTTCTATAAGTATGCTATGATGGTTCTATACATCCTATTTAATTTTGATTGTGCTTTCATAATTGATCTTTATCAAACATGTTATTAAGGAATTACCCTCTTAAAGAATTTGAATTGTATTAAACATTTTTCAGCATATACATCACTGTTCAATGTATTGATTATAAAGGAAGGATTACGCTACTTTGTCCTTGAGACGGTAAGAGTGGAAAATCGGTTCGCATCTAATCGCTACACATCTCTTTGAATTTGATTCTTTACGTAAATATTTTACAATCACTATAATCTACAATGAGAAACCTTCTGATAGTCATCGGATTCTGGGTTACAGTAGGTTCAAATTTTTTTTTATCCAAACGGGGGGAAGGGAAACAGAACCTTTTTGGGAAAGTATACGAGAAAGTTTAGGGGAGACCACTCCCTCTGGTTACAGCATGTTAGGCGTTATAGTTTTGATGGCAGCAGATATTCGAGCTTTCAGTTCGTCAAAGTTCGCCGATAGAGGCGGGAAAAATACTTTATGTTACCGAATAAAGAACTTAAGAACTTCTAATTCGCTACTATTTGTAGAATAATTGAGCTATTACTTGTTTTGTTGAGAAGATAAAGCTCTTCAAAGTTGGACTATTCTTTTGTAAACACCCTGTATTTCCTATCGATTACAACAAGGAACAGCTGATTCTATAGACGAGGTTTCTGCGATGTTTATTTTGTGGCGGCCTCTCGAACCTTTACATTTTTCACCTCTCACTTTGCCATGAGGCGGCAGGTGGAATTTTTATTCTTGCATGAAGGTGCTTGCTAAAAAGGCGCAACTCTGCGCGCGCACTATTTATCCAAATATATATAGTAGTGCAGACCAGACCAAGAGAATGCCAGCAGCGTAAAGCCACCCCGCATAGGTAATGTACAAGCCTCTGAGATAGTACTGATGACAGCCATCTTGCCTCAACGGAGTTGGAGCCTTTTCAACCGATTTCCTTCATCTGAAGTTGCACGCGTCTTGTTGATCATCAGCTACTCGAATCTAAATGTACCGATGGTCCTTTTGGCTTCGCACTGAATGAGTTCCTCTTCTCGCTCAAAGATACTTGTATACGGTAACTTTCCTGATACAAGATGTGTCTATCTGCAGATCCATTTTTGATTTAAAAAATTTTTTTTAATGTTCTAAACGACAATTTCATGTTTGCACTGTGAAATAAATTCTTGCTTATAAATCTCTTGCCTGGAATATCACTTGGCAACTTTACTGATCTGAGTCATTGATGAAGTGAGGTATTTTGAGATATCCTCTACCCCCTTCATATTTTGTGACCCAGACTCTGAATCGTCAGTGTTGCTCCAGGTTTTTTCTTGCGTAATCGGTGCGTACTTGATTTGTTAGTTAAATTACTTTCGCGGAAGTCTGGACGATTTTCCCTAGTAACTTCTCGTGTATTAGGTTCCATTGTTTCTTGCATATTAAGTGAACGGATCGGTTTTATATTAGTTTTTCATGAAATGGACAAAGAAATTAAAACCGACTTCGAAATCTCCAGAGTGGCGTTCCGCCCACCTCCATTTTGGGAACACGAACCCGAGATATGGTTTGTTCACATAGAATCTCAATTTTCAGGAGCTGGTATTTCCGAAGATTCTACTAAATATCATGCGCTGGTTTCGGCGTTAGACTCTAGAATACTTTCTCAAGCTAGGGATATTGTTTTGGCACCTCCTAGAGATAATGCTTATACCGCACTTAAGGAAAGGATTATTTCTCTTTTCTCTCAATCCGAAAATGCGCGACTAAGACAATTATTGCAGGATTTACATTTGGGAGACCTTAGACCGTCTCAACTTTTATCTCGAATGAAAAGCTTGGCTGACGACAAAATAAGTGCTGAATTACTTGGGACTTTATGGTTACAACGGTCGCCTATTCAGATACAACAAATACTATCGGCATGCAAAGATGAATTGCCTGATCTGGCATCAATCGCTGACAAAGTGCATGAGGTGTCGTGTTTCTCAGAGGCAAACGCAGTTTCCTTGCCGCCTACAGATTCGGTAGCTGAATTGCGAAATGAGATACAGCAATTGCGTGAGGAAGTACAACGACTTGCTCTCAACCGTAAAGAAATGTCATTCCCATAGAAACCTCGCAGTCGGTCAGCATCGCGTACGCGTGCACCAGTTGAGCGGCACAAGCCTAGGAATTGTTGGTATCACTGGCGTTTTGGTGATCGCGCTAGAAAGTGTGTTGCCCCTTGTAATTTTTCGGGAAACTCAAGCAATCATCGGTAATGACGGCTACGGGTGATTTGCAAAAGGTTGACCGTCTTTTCATAACTGATCGTAAGTCTGGTTTAAGATTTTTAGTGGACAGTGGAGCTTCCGTTAGTTGCGTTCCAGCTAAAATTTATCGCGGAAGGCGCAGCTCTGATTTTATGCAGTCTGCTGCCAATAGTACTAGAATACGTACGTATGGAGTAGTACACCTTAATATTGATATAGGCTTGCGACGCATCTTTCCATTTGCTTTTATAATTGCTGACGTGACTCACCCAATATTGGGTATGGACTTTCTAACCAAATATGCATTAATTTTCGACTTTAAAAAGAAATTTCTCGCGGATAGCTTAACATCACTTCAAGCTGTGGGTACTCTTTCACGAGGACAAACTTTCATAACCCCAGTGCATTCAAATTCGCCTTATTTTGAAATTTCCTTGAGGTTTCCTGGACTGTTTGATAAAAGCTTATCGCTTACCATTGCTCAGAAGGAAGTCTTTCATTACATTGAAACTCGTGGACAGCCCGTGCATTCTAAAGTCAGGCGTCTGTCGCCAGAGAAACTCAAAGTCTTAAAAACTGAATTCGATACTTTACTTAAAGCAGGAATTATTGTCCCGTCAAAAAGTCAGTGGAGTAGTCCAGTGCATTTTGTGCCTAAAAAGGATGGAACATGGCGGATATGTGGAGACTATCGCCGGTTGAATGCGGTTACCTTACCTGATCGTTATCCGATACCGCATATCCATGACTTCACTCATTTCTTGCATGGTAAATCGGTTTTTTTCTAAAATAGACTTGGTCAAGCTTACCATCAGATACCCATTTTCCCTGCATACGTTCCAAAAACTGCTGTAATAACTCCGTTAGGGTTGTATGAATACAAGTACAGTCGGACTTCTATTTAATGAAGTCGCTAAATCCCGGAAAAAGTTCGTTATATGGAAAATTCGTTAGAGATTCACCTTTTAAAATACTTTAAACTACACAACCGATTTTAAATTCATAAACAGTAAATATTATTAAAAAAAGTAATTAATCACTCCTTTATTTTGTAAATTAATATCTATTTGTTTTCCATCAAAAAGAAATCTGCAAGGAAAACCAGAATAAAACAAAATATTGTCCGGGAATACACAGTATTTTCAATTTACAAAAAATAATTTTATATTAAAATTAATCAATTTTAATGACATTATCGCATTTATTTCAGCAAGTAATTTTAAGCATACATTACCACATGCGTCCTTAGATTTAATTACTGATAAAGTTCGAGGGAAAGCTCCATTGAGGGTGAAAAGGGGATATTGAAAGTTTTTCTAATGAAGTGGACGGGGAGGAGGGAAGGTTGCACCTCCTGGATGAAATGAAAAGAATGACTGCGGTTTTACTACTCTGGATGAGTTAGGAGACTGGTAACCCAGTTCAAGGTCCATTGATCACAACAAAATGTGTTAAAAGAAAGAATAAGTATGAAATGTTCAGAAATATTTTGAGAAATAGGGAGAAAAAAAATATTTCATCACAAAAAAAAGTTCGTTAAATAGAGAATGCACTTCGCTATTTGGAGGTTATTTTACGAAGAAATTAGCAAAATGTTCTTGGTTCCAAGGAAAAGTTCGCAAAATAGAGGTTCGTTAAATAGAGGTCCGACTGTATATGTGTTTCGGTCTTCGAAACGCTGCACAAACCTTTCAGCGTTACTTGGATAGTGTCATTCGTGATTTGGATTTCTGTTACGCATATTTAGATGATATTTTAGTGGCTTCTCCCGACGAGGACTCTCACAAGAGAGATTTAGAAAGTTTGTTTCAGTGTCTAAGCAAAAACTGAATAGTTATCAATCCGGACAAGTGTGTTTATGGGCAAACTCGGCTTTCGTATTTAGGATTTCTTATCTCTGCTGCAGGTTTGAAACCTTTACCTGAAAAAGTTGAGACTATACTAAATTACCCATTACCGGACACGGTAGATAAATTGCGCAGGTTTCTGGCAATCGTCAATTTTTATCACCGGTTTATTAAGAATGCCTCTGCAGTGCATGCTCCTTTATTTGACCTCGTCAAATCTAAAAAGTGTTAAGATAAATCACGGATAGAGTGGAATGAAAGTACCCTGCAGACGTTTGAGGATTGTAAACAGGCTTTATCGAATGCTGCTTTATTGGCATTTTATAATCCTTCAGCTAGCCTATCCTTGTATATAGATGCATCAGATATAGCTATCGGTGCCGTGCTGCAACAAAATTCAGGTCAAAAGTCGGAGCTTTTAGCATTTTTTCCTCGAAAATTAAGCGATTCGGAAAAGAATTACAGCACATTTGATCGAGAACTTTTAGCTATTTATTCGGCAATACGACATTTCGGACACATGCTGGAGGGTCGAGAGTTCACCGTGTTCATGGATCACAAACCTCTTGTTTATATGTTTCGCAAGTCCGGTGACAAGCATTCCCCTCGCCAACAACGTCATTCTGAATATATTGGTCAATTCACCACCACAATACGTCATGTAGTAGGCGACGCTAATGTCGTTGCGGATGCTCTTTCTCGTATTTCGGGGATCAGTATTCCTGGTGTAGACTTCCAGCGAATGGCGTTGGCACAAACGACAGATGAAGAGTTGCAAACCTTGCTTAAATCCAACACTGGTTTAAAATTACAGCTTCTTCCTATTGATAACGAATGTGCACTCTGTGACACTTCTACTAATAGGATTCGTCCATATGTACCACCGGAATTTAGGAAAGAGGTATTCGATGCCATTCATTCCCTATCGCATCCTGGTACTAAGGCCACATTGCGGTTGTTGCGATACCGATATGTATGGAAAAATATGGCTCAGGACACAACGGCATGGTGCAGGGCTTGTTTAGATTGTCAAAAATCTAAAGTTTTTAGGCACACTAAAACCCCTTTAGAGTCATTCAGTTGTCAACTAGTTGATACACGATTCACTCAAGTGCATACTGACGTAGTTGGTCCATTGCCTCCGTCTAGAAATAATAGGTATTTTCTAACATGCATTGATAGGTTCACCAGATGGGTTGAAGCTGTTCCCATGGTTGATCAAGCAGCGACGACCATAGCACAGGCTTTCCTACAGGAATGGTGTTTCGCTTTGGCGTGCCTAAGGTCATTACTACAGACCGAGGTACAAACTTTCAGAGCAATTTATTCCACAATCTTGCTAATTTGCTTGGTTCATACAAAAACCGTAGTACAGCATATAACCCAAAAGCTAATGACATGATAGAAAGAGTACACCGGCAGTTAAAAGCAGCTTTAATGGCCCATTGTACAGCAGATTGGGTTGGCGCGCTACCTTTAGTACTATTAGGTATTCGTTCCAGTATTAAATTGGATATAGGCGCATCCTCCGTAGAATTAGTATATGGGACATCGCTTAGACTGCCGGGAGAGTTTTTTATACAATTTCAGAGTGCTACCCAAACTCAAACTGAGTTTCTGGCGGAGTTCAGGCGCACAATGCAACAGATTCGACCTGTACCAGCCACAAACCATTCTACTAACAAAGTTTTTGTTCACCCGGAATTGTTGAAATGTTTGTGCGAGTAGACAAGGTTCGACGACCATTTCAGCAACCATATTCTGGCCCGCATCAAGTTCTCAAACGAACTGATAAGTTTTTGAACTTGACTTGAATGGTAAACCAACAACAGTCAGCATGGATCGACTCAAACCCGCCTTCTGTCAAGAGCCGCAAGACATCCACTTGGGAGTTATTCCAGATGCTCCTGACAAAGATTTTGTTACTCGATCTGGTCGTACTTCAAGACCGGTCATTCGTTTTCAAGCTACATAAGTTTCAAACTCTGGGGGGAGTGTGTGTGGCGGCCTCTCGAACCTTTACATTTTTCACCTCTCACTTTGCCATGAGGCGGCAGGTGGAATTTTTATTCTTGCATGAAGGTGCTTGCTAAAAAGGTGCAACTCTGCGCGCGCACTATTTATCCAAATATATATAGTACTTCTTCATTTCCGCCAGTCCAGACCAGACCAGACCAAGACCGAGAGAGAATGCCAGCAGCGTAAAGCCACCGCGCATCGGTAATGTACAAGCCTCTGAGGTAGTACTGATGACAGCCATCTTGCCTGAACGGAGTTGGAGCCTTTTCAACTGATTTCCTTCATCTGAAGTTGCACGCGTCTTGTTAATCATCAGCTACTCGAATCTAAATGTACCGATGGTCCTTTTGGCTTCGCGCAAGACAGTTCCTCTTCTCGCTTCAGAGATATTTGTGCAGTAAGCATAATTTTACGAGATGTATCTGTCTTCACAGATCATTTTTTAAATATTTTTTTTAATGTTCAAGCTTGACAATTTCATGTTTGCACTGTGAAATATGGTATACTTGTTTATAAATCTCTTGCCTGGGTATCGCCTTTGCCCCAATCCAAGGTGTTGTGATGAAGTGAGACATTTTGAATATCAGCCCCCTTCAATTTGTTCAAAATGCCTTTCCTACGTAATTCTGATGGCAGGTAAAGTCAATTTTGGATCTTCAAAGTCAGGTTTTAATAAATAAACAAACAAGAGAAAGATCGACCATTCCAAAGAATGAAGCACTTCTAAAGCTAAAAGTACAACAAATGGAACAAATTTATACAACAAGGTTGTCCAGGAAAAAGAATAATTGGAAAATTATGTGTTTTAAAACATATTTTATGAAATGGACTGTGAACAAATAATGGTGGGTGGCAGAAAACTACGTAGAATTGAAATGGAGGCAAATCACATGGGACATTAGCTGGAGGCCAGTTTTGTATGATAGGCTTAGAACGAGGGTTAAACCTATTACCAGAGCAGGAAGAGCCAAAGACTCCATTTTTCAATTTTTAGACTATAAAATTTTCGTTTCAATATTATGACATTTGCTTATATACTTGATTTAAAATAATCGGCTTTAAATACGGTGTGAATATTTAAACCTCATGCAAAAACACAAATAGGTGGGATGGGACCGGATCGGTTGGTTGGGACCGTTGGGATTTTGGCTACCCCAGCTGGCAACCACACTGACATGCCTGGAAACGGACGCCGCCGTGCCGTGGCGGGTTCGGTTCGTGGTGGTGCCGTTGGTCTTTGCTGGTGGCGATATTGCCATGCGCTAACCGTGCGCCTGCTGCTGCCGTAATATGCAATCATTTGTACTCTTGCCTTCACTCTCTGCATACCTCTGCTATCAACTGCGCCGCGTACCTGTACTTCTTTCATGTCTTGGTGTGATCAATGACGCGCCATTTGCTCTGTGCCGGTGAGGTTTATATGTTGCCACGTTGCATGGGATATGCGTATGCGGTTGGCGGCGCGGCCGCCGGCGCGCGTCATTTCTGACATTCTGAACATTGGCCTTGCTGGCGGTTCACTGGTGGCTGCGTTCCGCCTGCTGCATTTCAGGTTTTCATCTCAGCACCATCTTTAGCGTTTTGTATTGGCGTGCGGTTAACGCGACCATTTAAATTTTGTGTTACTATGGTTGGTTTGCATTTCAGCGGGCTGCTTGTATTGCTATTTTGGTTATGTACCTTATGGCCGTGGCGCGCTTTCACGTACAGGTTGGCTGCTGTCGCCCGCCGCAGACGCGACCTCTACTGCCTCTGGCATGTTATCGACTGTTGGCATTGCTGGTTTCGTTTCTCTGTAACGTACCATATGCGGCGTTCTGCTGCGTGCGCGGTGCTGGCTGAACCTGCCTTTCCGGCGTTACCGACATATTAACCATATCCGCGGCTTTGTTGTGACTGCGTTGGTTAGTTGCGGCTGCGTTCTTTCGCTGCGTTGCTTGACGACATTATAGAACAGCCGCGGCGCGTTTCCTGCCGCGCGCCTTTCCGCTGTATAACCGCTGTGCCATTTCGAACCGCCGTTGCGGTTCATATGTTCACCTTGTGCCATGTGCTGACCGTTCACGGTATGCCGCCGCCGACCTATTTCTGTCGGTATCTGGTTTGCCTGTCGCCTGTTCTGGGTTCTTTTTCTTCGCATGGTGGCGTTTGTGGTATTCGTGCAACGTGCGCTGACTGTTGCAGCCGGCTGGATGCTGTTGTTCGCCTTGTTTGGCCGCCATTCTTCGCCGGACCTTCCTATTGCGGTTTATGCATTATGCCGTAGCGACTCACCGCCGCCCTGCTTCATTCCCTGGCAGAACACGCTTCTTCTTCTTGTTGCATGGTACCGTGACGCCATGCTCTTGTCTTATTTGTAACGCTGGTACCTTCATCACTATATGCCCACCATGCTATTGCCGCCCTGCAACCTCTGCCGCCGCCGCCGCCACCATTGCCATTTACTGTTCGCCTGATACTACCGTTCATATTCGCATGCCGTTACTGCTGGGACGCGGTTTGTGGACCGGCGCGCGCCAATGTATGCGGTGCTCAGCCTGCCTTCTCCTGCCATGGTGGTATGGGACGCTGTGGGGCGAACTCATTCCATGTAACATTTCTTCTACCGGTTTTGTTCGATGGTTTTCAGCATATAGGCGTACTGTGTTCGGCGCTGGACGACGTGCTGGCGGTGCGGGACATACCGCGCGACGGTTTTCACAACAACGCAACGCTGGCGAACGACGTTGCGCCTCAACGGCTGTAT